>VWXS01000026.1:0-265800 GCA_028584115.1 Stagonosporopsis vannaccii | reverse complement strand
GCCGCCGCCACCGCCCCGCGCGCGCGGGCGGCGGCTTCCTGCTGGACTCGAGCTTCCCCAGCGCGCCACGCCGCCGGCACAGCGCCGCCCCAGATGCAAAGGGCAAGAGCAGGGCGCGCCATGGCCACGACCATGACCACGACGGCGACGGCGATGGCGACGGCGACAGCGACGACGACGACCACCACCACCACAACGACCACCACAGCGACCACAACCACGACCACCACCAGCACAACGGCGACAACGGGCAGCCGCAGCGCCGCCGCAGGCCGAGGGCCTCGCCAGACCACGACGACCGCCGCCTGCGCGTGCCCAAGACCAGGAGCAGCATGCTCGACGTGCCGCCCGCCGCCCACGGCAGCACCCCGCCGCGCCCGACCGTCGACCCCAACCAGCTCGTGCACATGGCCCTGAATCTCAGCGAGAGCCGCCGGCGCGCCATCAGTGCCTCTCCCATGCTGGGCTCGCCGAGGGCCCCCGCCGGCCCACAGCGACAGGGCAGCT
Organism: Stagonosporopsis vannaccii; assembly: GCA_028584115.1. NCBI lineage: Eukaryota > Fungi > Ascomycota > Dothideomycetes > Pleosporales > Didymellaceae > Stagonosporopsis > Stagonosporopsis vannaccii. Next base: position 265,293 of record VWXS01000026.1, on the reverse strand, counting down.
TCTCCAACGCCGGCGTCGGCAGCAGCCTGCGGCAGTACCTGAACGAGCAGCGTCGAGTCTCGCGCAACATGTCGCCCATGGGCGGCCGCGCCTCGCCGTCGCGGCACATGTCCAGCAGCATGCAGCGGAGCCCGTCGCTGGCCTTCCCGGCTGCTCAGCCAAAGTCCGCCGCCACGCTGCTTCGACGAGACAAGGCCCGCGCCTACATCGAGCTGCGCGCCGAGTACATGCGCCTGCTGGACTTTCTGCCCCCGCTGAAGACCGACGCCACCGCCCCAGGAAACTTCATCTATTCATACGCTGCCGTGCCCGGCAGTCCGCAGGTCCACCTCACTCGCACACCCTCGCATGCCAACAAGAAACACGAGCTTGGCCGCCCCTACAACCCCCTCCAAGCCCTGCGCAACCGCAGAAGCCGAGCGCGTGAGCGCATCCCTCTCCCGCTGGAGCCCGCCGACTTCTCAGATATTGACCAGGTCCACGACTGGGTCCATCAGATCGAAGAGCTATCCAAGACTCCTGGCTACCGCCAAGAGGAGCGTGTCTCGCTGCCAAAGCTGCATGGCGACCACGACGTGCAGCTTCCTCAAACCAAACCAGGGAAATCCCAACAGGGCTGGAGCTTCGCCCCTGAGGAGCTTCTCGCTGATGCCTTCTGGCTTGAACAGGGCGACAACAAGACCGTCATCGAAGACCGCAACGGCCGCAAGATCTTCCCACCACGCGACCCTCCAAAGCAGCAGAGCAACGACTTCCTTCAACCACGATCTAGCAGGGAGTACTCAGATAAACGAAGGCGAAGCTGGGTCGACGGCGTGCCCGGTACTGATCCTACAACTGGCGATGAGAGCGAGCAAGGCAGTGACCGCGGCCGTAAGAGGAGGCTGTTGCCTCACATCCGTGCCGATTCGCGCCTGAGAAAAGGCAGAGGCAGTCCGCGCAAGCACTCCATAGGTTTCAGCGATTCATCCGACACCGACGAGGATGCGCGCAAAGTCCAAAAGTCTTTCGCCGTCGAGCACAACACCGGCCCACTTGCATTGCAGATGAAGAGGCAGCTGGAGTTGCAGACCAAGGGCATCAGCAACACTTCGCCTGCTTTGTTCACCCCAGACACGCCCGACAAATGGGGAAGAGCACACGAGGACATTCCTGACGGGAAGGCCTCGCGCAACTCCCTTGAAGCATCTCGCTCTGCGAATGGTTCGGCAAGAGGTGATGAGAATGCTACCTTGAAGATGCCTCCGCGCACTCGCACAAATCCCTTATCACCCATCAAGTCGGTCGAGCCCCGATCATCCTATGAGGATGATAGTACCGCACCCAGCACCCCCCTCCACGCACGGCACTTCCCTCACATTGGAAGCGACCTGTCCCCACCTCCGAGTCGAGCAGGCTCTGATCTTGGCAAGACCAAGCGAAGCAAGCTCAATCCTTTCCACCACGAGCACAATAGAGACGAGCAGAAGCAGGAACAAGCACGATCAAGTCTGGAGAAGAAGCAGGCCTCTCGGCAGACAAGTGAAGAGCCTCAAGACGCCAGCGCTCTTGGTAACGCCATCTTTGCTGCGCCAGGCGCTGTCAAGAATCTGCTCGGCCACCGCAAGAACGACAGCGTCAATAGCCTGTCAAGCCCAGACAAGTTGCGTCGCAGGGAGGGACTAGATGCCAAGGAGCCTCACTCTGCTGTGACACGGTTCTTGAAAGGTGTCAAGCACGAGGGCACAAAGGTCGGCGACATCATCTTCAGACGAGACCGAGCAGACGAAACAGACGCAAGTACTGTCTCCGACCGCAACTCCCTGGAACTCGAGGACGATGGCATTCGCAACAACAAACCTACACTTTCAAGGACAGTCACATCGACTACGGCGGGAAGTGTCACGTCAGAGCCAGAAGGGCGCAATCACATCCAGCTTCCATCTTTCCGTCCTGTGCATGAAGCCTTGAACGACAACGACGAGGACTCAGATCTCGAACACCACATTTCACGCCAGACACGCGAGCGCCGAGATGCCCGATCACCGCGCATCGACCGTCTCCTACCGCCGCGCATGGATCTGGACCGGGTCTCGACAGCTTCTTCGACAGCTACGCTTGGCCCTGCTCGCACTGTCGACCACGAGCACATCAACAGGCAGCTTGCTCATCCTGGCGGCGTATACGGATATCCCGGGACTCTGCCGCCGACAGCCCTCAAGGACGCCCAGAGCAGACACCGCAGCGCCTCTCGCCCGACTCTCGATGGCAAGCGACACTGGAGCATTGCTGATGACGATGATGAGCACGCTCTTCGACGCAAGAGAAAGCGGAATGCAGTCACCCAGGCAGACATTGCTCGCGTCCGCGCTCTCTTCCTCTGCTCTGGCATCAAGGCCAAAGAGATTGCTCGACGCGCGCAGACACCGAGCCCGCAGACGCCCAGCTTTCTCATTTTGGCTGCGGAGACCGCAAAGGAGCAGTTGTTCCCTGTGCCTCGAAAGGAGGAACACGTCCTTGCTGCTCGGATCCTAGTGCACGATCTCGAGCACTCCGCATCAGCGCTGCACAACGCTTGCGAGAAGCTCCGCTCTGGCGCGATCAAAGACCTCAACAGCCGCATTGTACAGTTGAGGGAAAACATCGAGAACGATCTCATGCCGCGCATCTTCGAGAGCGGCGACAGGGCCGTGCAAATCACAAGCGAGGTCTCAGACCAGGGCCCACTGCAGGTCAAGCAGATCAATGACGAGATTGACCGCATGCTGCGGCAGCGCAGACGCCATACAAGATGGGTGATGAGCTGGGGCTGGTCGTTGGTGGAATGGACGATTGTGGTTGCGCTGCGAGTGGCGTCTATTGTTTTCGCCGTCTACGGCGTGCTGAAGAGTATTGTTGGGGTGATATGGGCCATTGTCAAGTGGTTGCTGTGGTTGTGATCATGTCTTGCATGCCATTGCATTGAGTGATTGCTGTGGTTGTAGATCATGTCTTGCATGCCATTGCATTGAGTGATTGCTGTGGTTGTGATCATGTCTTGCATGTCATTGCATTGTAGGGCGTTGCTTGGATGCATTGTTCTTTTTTAGCACTGGCGTTATGGATTACGGACTCTCTGGGTGGGATACCGGATACCCGGCTTGTTGTGTAGATGGTGAAGTAAATATTGTAATGCATAATCAGGTACTCATGGAAAAAACGTAGCCACACGTATGAGACCAAGGCTCGTGTGGTCATTTCACAACTCTCGCCGCCAACAGCAACGTGACTCGCTGATCCTGGCGTAGCCTCCTTCCTAATCCCTCTTCGTGCTGCGGAAAAACTCCAAGCAAAGAGGCACCGGCCCTCAGTACAAGTTCGTTGCTAGTCTCGCCCGTTCCTGACTCGGTCGACGAGTGCTCGGCGTATATCACCCCGACGCCTCTGTGCTCATCACCACCATCTCGGTCGCGCATCCTTGTTCGCCATCCCCGCAGCTCCGCAATCCGGGGAGCAATCTGCGGAGACATGGAATCAACGGTCGGCGGTCGCTGCTTAGTGCGATTGAGGAACGTATATTGGGCGCGCCGAGCCCCAGAATTTTTACAATGGTAGCAGTGTGAGCTCAGTCTTCAAGATGCTGTTCCCCCAGAACTTGCTGGCGATCCTCGCCACCGTCTCAGCGGTTGCTGCTTCGCCGCTGCAGGGCAGAGATGCAAACACAACAAAGCCAGTCGTTGCGCTCGACTATGTCACGCTGCAGGGTGCCACTTCGTCAACCTACAACCTCACCTACTACCGCCGTATCCCGTTCGGAGCCTCAACCGCAGGAGACAACCGCTTCCGCGCGCCTCAACCCCCAGCTCCTATCACCAATGGCACCTACGACACCGACCGGGGATTCGACATGTGCCCGCAGCGCACCGTCAACGGCTCGGAGGATTGCTTGTACTTGGGCGTGTACTCGCGGCCGTGGCAGGCAAAGCAGAAACTGCGCCCGGTTCTGCTGACCTTCTACGGCGGCGGCTTCATCCGCGGCAACGCCGAGTTCAGCATCCCGCCGTCTGGCTACCCGGTGCTCAACGTGAGCGAGAGCAACGACTACGTGGTTGTGTACTCCAACTACCGCACCAACGTATTCGGGTTCCTGCCGGGCAAGAAGGTTGGCGAAAGCAAAGAAGTCGACCTCAACACGGGCCTGCTCGACCAGCAGGCCGCACTCAAGTGGATCCAGAAGTACATCCACCACTTTGGCGGGTCCAAGGACGACGTCACCATCTGGGGCCAGAGCGCAGGCGGCGGCAGCGTCGTGGCCCAGACCATTGCCACGGGCAACAGGGGGAAAAAGCTGTTCACGAAAGCCATGAGCAGCTCCCCCTTCTGGCCCAAGACGTACCGCTACGACAGCCCGGAGAACGAGGCCATCTACCAGCAGGTCGTGCAGGACGTGGGCTGCAGCACGGCCACGGACCAGATCGCCTGCCTCAAGTCGGCAGACGTCCAAGCCCTGCGCGACAGCGCGCTCCGCCTCAGCACAAGCCTGCAGTACACCACCTCGTCCTTCACCTTCGGCCCCATCATCGACGACTCGTTCCTGTCGGTGCCCCTCAGCGACGCGGTCCGCAACCGCAAGCTCAACGCCCGGACAGTCCTAACAAGCTACAACCTGCACGAGGGCGAGAACTTCATCCCGCCCGGCTTGCAAGGCGCAAACACGGCCTCGGACGGCTTCAACTCGTCCTCGGCCTCGTTCGACAAATGGCTGGCCGGCTTCCTCCCCGGCCTGCGCACCAGGGACCTCGCAAGAGCCACTGCGCTCTACCCGCCCTCGGGCTCCGCCGAGGAACTCAGCTACAACTCCACCTACCTCCGCGCAGGCCTGCTGTACCGCGACCTCGTGCTCGCCTGTCCCGCGTACTGGCTGAGTGCCACGGCGCGCAACGGGTGGGTGGTTGAGTATACCATTTCGCCCGCCAAGCACGCCAGCGACACCATCTACGTAAGTTGTTGTTGATGTTATGTTGTTGTTGTTGTTGCTGTTGCTGTTGTTGTTGATAATACTGTTGTTGATGATGATGTTGTTGTCGCTGCTGTTGTCGCTGCTGCAGTTCTTCTCCTTCGCGTGGCCTTGTACTCGCAGAAACACAAACACAACACAAACACAAACACTTCATGTCCCGCAGCGGCTGAACAGCGTCATGGCTGAACAGCGTCATGGCCGAACAGCACCGTATACTAACGCAACACAGTGGAACCAAGTCAACGCGGTGCAGACCAGCGACGCGCCGACGTACCGCGGCTACGCGGGCGCAATGGCCAGCTTCGTGCAGACGGGCGATCCCAACGCGCACAAAGTCACCGACGCGGCGGTGCCGGGCGTGCCCGGCGTGAAGGAGGGGAAGCAGTTTCTTGTTACTGCGGCTGGGTTGAGGCAGGGCCCCCTTGGGCAGCTGCAGGAGAGGTGTGAGTTTTGGCTGGATGTGAGCAAGCGGGTGCCCATCTGAGCGGGGAGGGATGCGCGACTGCATGTGTGGATGCATGTGTGGATGCATGTGCATGGGTACATAGACAGCAGATGTGAGGATGCATGCGCGAATGCATGTGCATGTGTACATAGACAGCAGATGTGAGGATGCATGCGCGAATGCATGTGCATGTGTACATGGACAGTAGATGCGAGGATGCATGGAGAGGAAGAAGAGATACAAACACCTCCACACATCAACACCGATCCCGTGCTGCAACCCCCAGGCCAAAACGCCGTCATAACGTCATAAAGCAATCTACCAACGTCCCCTCACTTCCGCTCCCCCTTCCTCCCCGTCCTCCTCAACCGCTGCTGGAGATCCAGCATCCCGTCCGCCCACACCGTCATCTCGCTCTCCTGCTTGACAGCGCCGCCGCAGAAATCCCTCAAAAACGCACCCATCTTCTCCTCGCCGTACTTCTCCCCATACACAACCTCGGCCTTGACGCCAACCTCGGTCTCGACCTCGCCGTCTTTGATCGCAACGCCAATCTCAAAGTCAACGCGCACCTTTGTCTGCAGCGCGGGGAGCAGCATGTCGGCGCGGACGCCCATGCGCTCGTCGCTGAGGATGGACTCCTCGGTGACGTGGCTGTGGTCGAGCCAGCGGACGCCCTCTGCGACGGCGAGCGCGGCGCTCCAGCCGTTCTTGACGAGCTTGAGAACGGCCGCGATCGACGTCTCGCTTTGCGGGATGCAGTGGAGCTGTGCGCGGATGAGCTGCAGGAAGAATCGCTTGCTAGTCGTTAGGGGGCGGGGGTGCGGCTGTGCCGTGTCGCCAATGTAGGCGAGCGAGATGGAGCCGTTGGGGGTTGGGGGCGTGGTGCCGGTGGCGAAGCACTCCGGCTGGAAGTAGAGCTCGAGGTCGGAGAGGTGGGTCATGGTGATGCTAGAGGGTGAGGCGGATGTGATGCTCCAGCCGTGTGCGTTCTCGAGGGCGGTGACCTTGGCTGGGGAATCGTCAGTATAAGCTTCAAGTAGAAGGGGAAGAGGGCGCGTACCTTTCAGGTCCCTGACCTCTGTCGTCGACCAGCCTCGACATTCTTCGCGGACGCGTTCAGCTGCCTTGATCTCGGCGAGACACTCGACCTTCCGCTCCTTGACAGCCTCAATACGTGCGTCTTGGTCGGCGACTTCTTGCTGGAGCTGCCTGAGGAGCTCGCGCTTCGCTTGCAAATCCGCGTCGGTGGCGATGAGCTTCTCGCGAGTCTGCTCAAGCTCCTCGCGGTCGCAGCTGTTGAGCTCGTCATGGCGCTGCTGCAGCTGCTTCTGCTCTGTCGACAGCTGCTCGTGCTTTTCGATCAGAGGCGGCAAGACCACATCAAGAAGGCGCTCCTGGTTGGAGAGGGAAGCCTCGTCATGCTTGAAGTCTTCAAGTGTGCCGAGAAGGCCGGCTTTGAGGGTTCCCAGCAGGGTGCTTCGCCACGAGTACCACTCGCCCCGAGCTTCTAGACGAGCATGCTGTTTCATGTTCTTGAACTGGTTGTCCATGACAGCACGCTGATCGGGAGGGGCGGTAAGATACTCGCTGAACAGCAGCGGATTGTCTTCTTCAACGTCTGCCTCGATCTGACGAACAGCCTCACGGCCAGAAGAGATATACCTCTTCATCTCGTGGCAGGCATGCGAGTAGAGCTCATACTCGGGCACCGTGCAGGCACCGGCGACGACGTAACGATCGAACGTCTCTGGCGTCTCGTCGACATCCATGTCGCGGAAGGCAGCCGGGGCTACAGTTGCACGTCGTTTGCTGGCGCTCACGTCCATGAAGGTAACCTTTGTAAGACTCAGGAATTCTGACAGAGAGATGCGCTCAATCCCTGACGCGTCTTCCTCAACGCCCTCATCAAGTGGCTCCTCTTTCTCAGGCTCAGCACCAAACACCACGCGCTTCTTCGGGCTCAGAGACTTTCTTGGCGTCTTCTTCTTTGGTGTCGGGGTCTTTTGCTTGGGAGTGGCCTGCTTCTGAGGAGTCTGTGCCTTCTTTGGTGTCATGCCTCGCTTCACTGGCGACGCCAAAGTTGCCTTGCGAGGGGTCGACAAGAGCTTGATGTTGTTAGACAGCAGTGCTGTACTTCGAAGTGTTGGCTCTTCTCGCAGGGCGCTGATGGGACTGAAGTGCACGCCCGACAATGACGAACGGCGTCTGTTCAAGATGGGAGCCTCGATGGGATCCGCAGGAATGATGAAAGATTCTCTCTTCCTGTTGTGGCTTGCAGGAGTAGCGACAGCCTCAGTCGCTTTCGAAGAGCTGACAGGCGTCGTCAAGACTTCTTTCTTGAGGGAGCTGAGTGGAGTCCTTCTGACAAATGGCGAGGGCTCGACATGACCAGCTGGCAGCTGTCGTACAAACTCAGGCGTGCCGGGGTCGAGGTTCAGCTTGGCAGCTACGGGGGATTTCGTGGGTGTGCGCTCTACCGGCGGGGGAAGGTGGTCAATTGCTGCTTCAGGGGCGGCGTTCGCAACCTTGCGAGGCGACTCTTTGGGAGGCTTTGGTGGCGTTTGTGCTTTCGCGGCAGCGGGAGAGGGCGCAGCAGCCACGGGCTTTTCTGGCGTAGGTGTCTTTGCAAGCTCGGGTAGAAGAGGATAGTCGACCGTTGCAGGCTGTTGAGGCTGTTCAGGTGTTGGAGAAGGTCTGTCCTGGCGCTTGATGCCGGGGCCAACGACCTTGGTGAACTCCATGGTGAAGCCATCGTCGTCGGCGTCGCTCTCCTGCGCCTCGACAGCAGGCGCTGGAGTGGTCTTGATGCTTCCAACTGCCATGGTGAAGTCCATGGTCTCGTCCATAGCAACACTCCCCACGCTGCTGCGGCGGTCCTCGTCATGCTGGCTTGCCACCGGCGCGTTGCCCTTGATGCCACCAATAGCCATGGTGAGGTCCATGGTTGCATCGTCGGCGGCGGGTTCTTCAGACTTTCGGCGATTGCGGAGGCTGGTACGACGGCTGGTGGTTCTCTTGGCCGGACTGCCCTGGGAGGGCTCGACTGCAGATACCCTGCGCTTGAGGCTCTTCCTCCGGCTCGCTGGGGCTTTCGCGGCCATGGCCTGGATGCTGCCGAGCGGCATAGTGAGGTCCATGCTCATGGCGGTGTCGTCGTCCATGTCGGAGCTCTGTTCGTCTGGCTGCTCGACGATTCGCCCGATGGCGCGCGTCACGTCCATGCTCATGTCGTCGTCTGCGTCTGAGCGGGCGGGCGAGGAGGACCGAGCGTGGTCCTGTGCTTCTGCCATCTTGCGCGCCCAGGGCTTGAACGAGGCTGTGATTTCGTCGTCAGCCATCTCCATGGTCATCTCGCCGTCGTCGTCCAAGTCCAGGCGCTGGGTGCCGGCCTGCTCAAACGCCTGTCGGAGGGCTGCGTCCAGCCGCGCACTGCTCTGCGAGCTGTCTTCGGTGTCGGCTGCGGCTGCGAAGTTGGCAGTGGCGTCGTCGTCGTCGTCGTCATCGTCATCGTCGGCGTCGTTGTCGTCGGCGTCGGACGCGCTGTCGGCGCGCTGGTGGCCAGGCGAGGCATTGTCGGCGCTCAGCGGGCTCGACGAGCAGACGTCGTCTGGGTTGTTGAAGTTCATGGGCGGGATGCCGGAGCTGCGGCGGTTCTTCTTCTGGTGGCTTTCGCGCTGGTTGGCGGGCGTGGCGTCGGCGTCGCTATCCGGCTCTGCGCGCTGCTCGGGCGGCGTCGAGGGCGGCTCGGCGGGGTCCGACTCGGGCTGCGGTGCCTGCGAGGCCAGCGAGGCCCGCCGTGTGGCGTCCGAGGCGGCCGAGGACGACGTCGCATCGCGCATGTACTCGACCACGTCCCAGGTGTGCAGCGTCGCCTCGGGCGCGAACGAGACGCGTCTCTTGGCTGTGGGCGCTGGTCAGACTCGGCGCCTCGCGCAGGCGTGCAGTGCGGCGTACCTAGCGACTTGCGGCGCGCTTCTTTGCGCTTCTTCTCGTCTTCGGCGTTGGACGACAGGATCGACTTGACGGCGGGCACGAACGCAGACTGCACTGTTAGCCGGCCGCTCGCTCGACGCCGCACGCGGCCCGCGCCCACGCACCTTTCTGCGGTTCCCGCTGCTCGCCTTCAGCGGCGCCTCGTCGCCCTGCTCGAGCCCGCCGGGGCCGATGCTCCTCGCGCGCTTCTTCTTCTTGGGCGCCGCCTGGGCGGGCGACGGCGACGGCGCCCTGAACGACGCGCTCGCGACGAGCCCGTCGGCGATGTTCTCCTTGCCGTCGGTGCGCGCCATGGTCGTGTTGTGGCGAGGGGAGGGCTGGTGGTGCGATGCGCGCCGCTCCAACGTAAACAAACACGGCCGCTAGCGCCCCTCATCCCTGCAAACGGCCCCGTGCACGTGCGCGACATGGCCGTCTGGCTCAGAACAACTCTTCTTGGGTGCACGCGTGTTTGTATCATGCACGCAGTGCACACAGTCATCTGCATGTGCTTTGGCTCTAGCAGGCGAACAGTCTGCGCCAGTCTCGCTCTCCGGACACGCTGGATCCATTAGTCTGCTGCACAAACACCATTCCAACACAGCCTGCCCGCTCACAACACCCCATTGACACCCTCCACCTGATGCTTGAAGTCCTTCTCCATCCTCTCCACCTCTTCCACCCTCTCCACCTCCACTCGCCCTCTTCTCACACCCCCTGGTCCACCACGTCCAGCGCAACCCCCAGATACCCTCTCAGCAGCCTCCCCTCCCCCGAGCTGAACACGCGCCAGCATACTACCAATCACATCGAACCCGTCCTTTGCGAGGGTTGACGCCGTGGAGAACCCAGCGTTGCCGAGCCCCATGTAGCCAACCGCATGACCGACCTGGGGGGCTTCTGTGGCAGCCATTGCGGAATCGCGACGTGCGTAGGCTGAGTGACTTGACAGACCATCCCAACGACTTGCTTGTCGTCGTTACTGAGGCTCTGGCCCTGCGATTGGATGTGTGAGACTGCCATCTCTGCGAGGCCGGTCGCGGAGAGCTCTCCAAATGCCATGTCAACGCCCTCCAAATCTCATGTCAACGCCCTCCAAATCTCATGTCAACGCCCTCCAGATGCCATGTCAACGCCCCATCCTCGCCGTTATAATACAAGACTGCCGGGTGCGGTGCAGGTGGCATTTGCGGGGAAGCAGTTGGACGGTACGCTAGCGGCTGCAGTTCGACATCATCGCGGAAGCTTGCAGCTTTAGTCCCTCGAAAATACGCGAAAGTTAGTACTTTGTCGTCGACGAGTGTAGTTGTATTCATGTGCGCATTACGCCGTTGTACTCATGTGCGCATTACGCCGTTGTCTTCATGTGCGCATTACGCCGTTGTCTTCATGTGCGCGTCACGCCGTCTCTTGCAGGATGCCCCTGACCAGCTTGTGACGAGTGCTCAGCTCAACAGACGAGGATCGTCCGCGCCTCTGCAAGCCGCAAGCAGCAGTTTGCCAAAGGGATCGAGCGTTTCGAGCTCATCTTGATGTGTCCACTTGTCCGCAAAGTCCCCGTACGCTGTGAGCCCATCTTCCTCCAGCAGCTCGGGCAGAACAATGCTATTCCACTCCTCTGGATCCGTGGCCCATGCCTGCAGGTCCTTGGTGAAGGGAATGCGAGCGAGAACTGGCACCTGATCGGCAAGCCCATCTCGAAAGACGATGCTCGTAGCGCATCGCACAAACACAGAGATCATCACCGTGCGTCTGAGCGACTCGTTGAATACCCACGTCTCGTAGCAATTAGCTAGCATCGTAGGCTCGTTGAAAGACCGCTTCCAGAGGAGCGCGGCCCATGTTTCGAGGAGGCGGTTATGCTTCTGGGCTTGGGCCTGCTCATTCAAGCTTGGGTCGAAGAGGCGAATGATCTGGTAGATGATCAACGTCTGGACAGCGGCCAGGTGCTCCATCAGACTCCACGAAGCCGAGCTTGCCTTCAGTCTCGCCATCTTGGTGTCGATACTACTCGTGATCAACGACGAGTTCGCGCTCGTCTTGCACAGGTACAGAGCGGACAGAGCCACACAGTCCTGGTACGAATCCGGCTGGTACCGTTTCCAGAGATGCTGGTGCAAGAACGGCGTCGACCCTGTGTACGCCATGGAGGACACAAACGAGCGCAGCGCCCGCGTGACATACTGGACTTGTGCATCATTCAGGTAGTTTGGCACAGTGACTTGTGGCCAGAGCGTCCGGCCAAGCTGCGGCTCTTCAAAGGGCACACGGTCCTGCAGCACGGGAGCCGAAACCGCCAGCTCGTCCTGCCAGCTATCCGGGCTGGAGCTGCTCGAATCTCCCGACGACGAGTATGAGAACGGCAGGCGATCGTTACCAAGCGGATCGGTGTTGGCGCCGTTGAAAGGCAGATAGTCGGCTGCGCTATCGACGACTCCCGCGCTAGCTGTCCGCGGCGACAAGTCCGGCGAGCTCTGAACTGCAGGCGTGCGGCCGACGACCGCTGCGATTCTGTCACGCGGCGGGGAGGTCGGGTATGAGCAGTCGAGGCCTTTGACGAGACAGCGCCTGCAGAACGGATATTCGAGGTCGCAGCGGCGCTTGCTCTTCACGCAAGCGGCGCAGCTCTTCCTGCGCGTCGCGGAGATGTAGTGCATGGTCGTGAGCTGGAGGTGATCTCCGAGAAATCAATCTTTCGCACGCCAACGCGCACCCAGGGACAACAGCCTCTTAAAGCGCTGGGTGTCCAATGATGACGGGCGGTTGTGAGCTTTGTCTGACTCAGCCACCAGAGCGGAACTCCGCACGCTGCATGCTTGAATGGCTTGCACCCTAGGGTGACGTGCGAATAATTGCGACGAATTCATCACACAGAAGATTGCTTGAGCAATGGTCCCAGCAGAGCACAAAGCTGCAGAGTCATGACCAGCAATGACGACGTTCATAACCAGAGTTCCACGAGGCTGGTGCTCCAGGGCCTTGAATGAGGTGTGGATCACGCTGCACAACACCTGCATCCACAAAACGCAATCTAGAAGCAAACATTGATCTCACCCTGACCCATCTTTACGCGTACATGCATCTCACGGTCCACAGGGCCGGCTCGCCCCTCCTGCGACGGGGGCACAACGCAACTGTGAAGCTGCGACAACAGCAAACCACCCACGTGCCCAAATTAGCATTAGATTCCGCACGTTCAAGCTCGAAACCAGAGGTCTGGCAATCCTCCGTCTTTGCTCTACTTGCGCCGAACCAAGCCCAAACCGACGCGCCGATTGTCTGGTTTAGGGAGCAACGCCGCCCGATTGGCCGACCAGAAACGTCATGGAGGGTCCGTGACTTTCACATGCTTGAGGGTCGTGTCGTGTCTGAGAACGGACAACGGCCCCACAGCCGCCTCACCTGCTCATCTCAGCTTGGTCCGGAAGACTTCTCTCTCTCCCAGTGCAAACGAGGACTTGTAAACGACTGAACGACTGGCTTCTGGGAAGAAAATCCGATTTCAATTTGTTGCTTGCGCTTGCGCGAGGTTGCTAGCTGTTTTTCCGCCGACTAAGAACGTCTCACCTGACGACTCCGCATTGTCCTGCCTTCCCCCATCTGCGGCCATACTCCACCATCACACATCAAACGACATGGCCACTCGAGATTCCGCAGGCGCAAAGAGGGCAATGTCCCTGTTGATGGGCATTCCCGATAGATTCCAAGACTTTGCCCATGTTGATCAGGTCACCTTTGTGAATTTGGCCGACTGGATCCTGAACAACGTCGAGTCGCAGCTCTCGGTGAACATCAGTATTGAAGAGAGTCTGTTCGTATTCCTCGACATTGTTGCGCAAGGGAATAGCTTCAGCAGTGCGGCGTATGGCTGGGATCATGATGTCCAGCTCACACAAGGGTATGCCAAGCCAGCCTCATGCGCGCTGCTAGTCCAGCTGCTGACCATGTTAATGCAGCATTTTCCTGAATGTGCTCAACGCTCTCACAGTGCTCCGCCAGAGCAAGGAGATCTCATCAACATGTCCATCCATCAACTCCACCAAGAGCCGCTGGCGAATCGCAAAGACATGGCGCCCAGGCCGATCAAGAATGGACGGCCTCGTCAAGGTCGGCAACGACAGCATGGAGGGCAACGGGCTGGAAGTGAACCAGGAAGCGCTGAAGGAGGCCTTGCTGGCAGTCAACAACTTCATGCACGAGCGTGAGGAGTACGAAGACTTTGAGTAAGCGACGCATCTGCATTTTCGGCGTTTGAACTGGCGCAACGGTAACGACAACGGGTAACGGATCAGGCATTGCGACGGGATGGGTATTCTGGATATGGTATGTCGGCAAGACCGATTGGGTATTCGCTTCGTTTGTATGTATGTCGCTCGGTTTTCGACTGCGACGGTGGTTCCTCAATGGACCCCATTTCTCTCTTCCTCATCCTCCTGACTTGGCCTCATGCCGTGATATGTGCTTTGTCGAGCAGTCGCCTCAGTTCTCCATTGCCACGGCTCCCACTGTTCCAGAGCCAAGCACGCTCAATCTCCCCTTTTTGATGCCCAGACTCTTCTCGATGCGCCCTGCCGGCTCGCCACGCGCTTGCCTCATCAACGCCAATGTAATGACACCAGCATCGACGTACTTCCGGCCCTCGAATCCTCTCCGTCCGACATTGCTGAGCTCTGCCTCGGCCTCGTCTGCTATCCTCTGTCTTGCTTCCAGTACGCGCAGCACAGGGTTGTTCCTAGGGTCGGGGAACGCTGACTGCGGCGGGGCTTGCATCATATCGCCAAGAAGATGCTGCCGTGAAGATTGCTGCGATTGAGGCTGTGGGTCGAATTGGGATCGTGACGTCGGCGAGTAGTGAGGGTTGGGCTGGACGGCTCCAAGACTGCTGAGGCGAGAAGCAAAGGCCGGATCGCGCGCGTCCAAGTCGACTACACCGCCTGACAGAGTAAGTGCTTGTCCTGGCCCTCTCCAAAGACGGATGCATACCTTCTGGCTTGCTCTCGCTGACCTGCGGCGGCGGTTTCACAGAAGGCCCCGGAGCAGGCGCTGCCTGGCGCGCTGCCGGAGGCGCGGGAGCTCGAGCCGTGACATTACTGGGAGGTGCGCGAGTTGGGTATTTGCGTGCTGCAGCACCGGCGGCGCCCGCAGCTTTTGAGGAGGAAGAGCCCATGTTGCAGTGTGGGGTTATCAAGCTCGTTGGGTTGTTGAGATGCAGAACGTCGATAACGTCAGATAGCAAATGGACGTTTTGGGACTTTTTGCCTGCGGACCCCGGTCATGTGCATGAAGTCATCCATCAGTCCGATCAACATTGCAAGTCTTTGATACTTGGAAGACACTGCCCTTGGAGCCTATACCGATCGTGTGCATTTGAAGCGTAAATTCAGAATCCTGGCGACTGTGCTACTGCCTATGTGGCTGCCTTGACAGCATCCTTCGAGTCCCCTTGCGCAGCATCGCCATCTCGCGCAGACCTCCTCTGCTGGCCCGAAGCCAAATAGACATTCGCTCTAACCTCCAGAAGCGGATCATCACTGGCCTCTACGCCCTCAACCCTTGGAATCGGATCAAAAATGATCCGCTTCTGCTGCGCCCTACTCTCCTCTTCACCAAGCGACTTCTCAATGCTCAGCGTCCCCAGCTCAACAACCTCCCTGTCTTCAGGCCAAATCACCGTGGCATTATCCGTGACATCACCCTCCCCAGCAACCTGAGCGAGGAGCTTGAACCCAACAGGTCCAGCGCTCAGACGCTCCGTAATCTCATCAAACAGGTAAGTCGCAGACCGCTCCTTCAACCCATCGGCGTCGAGATGCGCCTCCTCAGCCACAGGCACAACGCGGTACCGCAACGTCGTCACCTTTCCATCCCTCACAAACCGGAACGCATTCACGCCAAAGAACTTCTCCGTCGCAACTACCACCCATTAGCACGCTTCCCATACCCCTTTTCCACATAAGAGGAGAAGAGAAGCAACTCACAAGACACGGGACTCGGCTTTGGATCCTGTAGAAACCTCACCGTCTCGGGATGTCTGCCCAGAAACTCCGGCACGGCGTCCGCTGCGTTCGGTCCCCCAGCCGCGCGCAGGAACTCCAGGAACTCGGCGCCCGTGCGCGTGGGGAAGTACTTGGTCGAATGTGCGATGATGTCTGTGTGCTGGCGGCGACCTGCGGTGTCCGGGAGGTGGAACCGGATTGCGATGCCGCGCGGATTGGCGTTGGCGTCGGTGTCGGGGATCTGCGGCAGGCCCGTGGAGGAGGAGAAGCGGACTGTGATGGGAGTGGAGGGGTGCGTGAAGTGGGGTGCGCTGGTGAGTTTTGAGGCGGTGCTGGTGGGTGTGAAGGTACCAGTGAGGAGGTGTCCTTTTGCATGGGCTTGAGGAGATTAGGATGTGTTGGTGGAGGCAGAGGGCGCAGCTTACCTGGCCTGAATTCTAAGGTGGGTTGGCTGGCTGCTGCTCGGAGGGTGCTGACTAGACCATTGCTGGTCTCTAGGACTTGAGCGTCTTCTGAGAAAGGCATTTTGAAATAAAAAGTGGTCGAGATGTTGTGTGCAACTGGTTTCACTCAAGACTCAAGAATCGACAACAGGCTGTCTGACCACACATCTCTATATCAGTGCCTCCATTCCAAATCACACAATAACCGCATCCCGTCACGTCGCCGTATTATGTCCTCAATAGCAAGCCCTCGGTTGCTAGACAAATCCCTCTTTGTTGATTCGTCAGCCTGTCCCTTAGATTTCATATGACTGCAGCTTACTCACGACTTGCATAATCTCAATACGAATGTGGTGATCGATAGTCCACAACCAGCAAAGCCCACGATTAGCAAGCGGCCTAAAAGGCGAAGGATTGCTTAATAAAGTTGCCGATTAAGGTATCCAAGCCAATCCTGTGGTGCCCAAATCTCATGTTGCAAAGAAGGCGGGCTATAAGCACACATTAGACGCAGGCGGCTGTCAGGTGATTCTAGACTACTTTTTGTAAACAGCAAAAGACAACGTAATCTAGTAACCGGCCATTTGTATACAAAGCTGCTGTTAATTTCTTGTAAAAGCCTCCATTGGAATATGTGACTCAGGATTCGGAGCGATTTTTTGGCGCCCATGAAAGGTCCAACATGCATTCCAGTCGGCAGCCATAGGGTTACGACGAGCAGAACTGCACAATTTTCCGCGCCTTCTCCCCAACCAGCCCATCCACATACGCCAAGAACACATCCAACTCCAGCATGTCAATCTCCCCCAGTGTCGGGCTAGAACTGCGCAGGACCTGACCACCCCACAACACACGCAGGAAATACTTCCCCCCGTGCTTCTTGCTGGTGTAAACCTCAAACACAACCTCAGCACCCATGCCAACCCATACCATCTGCTCAATCTGCAGGATACTGAGGAGGCGTGAGACTGAGCCGTCGTGCGCCACGTTATGACGGTAAATGACCTCGCTCTTGCCCGCCACAACATCGCGCATATTCTGCGCGAGCTCGGCGAGCCACACGCCGTATGAGCCCACGGCAGCTTGTAGCGATTGCGGCGAGTCGCGATAGATGAAGGAGTACTCATACTGGCCGAGGCGATAGACCGTGTTGGCTTGTGCTTGGCTGACGCAAGACTTAGTATTGTTGATATTGCACGGCAGTGGTTTCGCGTGGCACTGGCGCGCAGACAGGTTGTCGTAGTAGTGATCGAAGGATTTGTGCCAGTCTGCTGAGTCACTGGCGATACCGGTGATGGAATCTAGAGAATCGAAGAGAGGTTTTGCCGCAGTCAGATGTGCGGTCCAGTTCGATGCTTTGCTACCCACACCGTAGGAGCTGTAGCGGGCGGATGCGGCAGGGCAGGAGTATTGGGGCTCCAAGGAGTCGACGCCAGTGGGTTGAATCCGGAGTGATACGTCACCTCTTGGTGCGTACATACCGTCAATGAGCATTCCGGCGACCTGGGACGTTATTTGATTGTTGGTAACTCGGTACGCCACTTTATCGTTGAGGTCGTTTGGTAGAAAGCCGAGCAGGTCATGGTAGACACCATAGAGATCCTTACCGTGTTGCCACGAGTCATCGAGACCTTGCCTGGTAATCTGGGGGAACTGACAGCTGCCGTTGAAGCCAGTTTGCGCGAATGGATTCGTCTCGCTCGTGTACACACTCCAGTACGTGGAGCTCGATTCATTGCCTGCTGGATTGAGAGGCTTGCCATAGTAGAACAGACCCTGATCATCACAACTCCACCCGTAAGACTCCCTGGGAAACGTGTTGGACGCATATGGTGTTCTCTTATGATGGCGGTGGATGCTTGGGTCCGTTAGTCTAACGTCGAACAGCTGCTATGGTTGCACTTACACTTCAACATACTGTAATTCGTACTCCTCGCTAGCCCTTGGGTACTCTTTCGACCTCACATGCGGCATGTTACACCAGTTATAAGTGCCATATGAAGTACCGTCAGGGAGCTGTGATCCGTTGAACACAAAGCCATTGGTTCCCGTGCCATTGATGACCTGTCCAAGATCGTTGATCCAACTCTTCTTGGGCATATGCCATTCCAGATCCACACTATTGTTCTGAGCCGTGGATAATGCAATCCACGTCAAAGGAACGACGCTCTTTACAGATGGCATATTCAAATGAAGGGCGCGAAAGAGTGTGAAAGTGGTACAAGTCGAACAAAACACCCACAACAGACCCAGACGCCCATGCGGCATGACTTAAATATGGGGATTCGAAAAATTGGTGTCGGAAGCCATCACGGATAGAGAAGGTCACCGCGATGTTGAACGAAAGGAAGTGGGAGTTGACGGATGCGAAGATGGGAGCGAAGGCACGGGATTCAGCCCGCGATTGTGGTTGGCTGCCCTGCAGGGACGAGACCCACATTATGTCTTCCTCCTAGCATCGGCATTGCGCTTAGACGACGATGAACACGCTATGGGTGCCGATATTTTGATTGTAAGTAGTATTGTTTTGAACGCACCTGTGGCGTGGTTAGCCCAAGGAAGCGTTGAGGCTGAGTTCGCTGGCAACTACGAAGGATAGGTTCGAATTAGTGTCATTAATATCCATCATTCTGAAGTTATTAGCTAAGTCGTGTCCATGCGTATCATCTATGTCGTCTAATTCATGCCAATGGTTGCAGCTTGTAAATCGAAATCCAGCTCCTCTATGCCGCGCCGTTATAAATGCCGTGAATGCGTGATTGCGTGATGCGTAAAAGTCATGATAGTTCACCGTTATTGCCTGCTCGTCCACATCTCATACCATCTGCTCGGCCTCGCTCCCGTACTTCCTGTCACGCTTGCTCTTCTTCCTTCTGCTCTTCTTGATCTTCGGGTGCCCTTGCTGTTCCTCCCAAATGACTAATCCCGTAGGACGTTCACGGCGATGTACGCGATCGATTCCAAGGTGCTCTAGACCGTCTCGTCCGACAAAGATGCCAAATCCATATCTAATCGCAGCAGGATCATTCACGCTGTCCCTTTGCGGTACACCAATGCGCCGCTGCACTTTTTCGCCAAGCGCAGGATCTGTCGGGCTGTCGCCGCGGACAAGCGAGCGAACAGACTGAGAAAATGTGCGGTCGGCATACGCGTTACCCATAAGTCGGGTGACCAGTTCAGGCTTGGTCTGAGGACGGTTGAAAGCCCGATCGCCCAGGATAGGTGACTGGTAAACCCAGCTGATGATCTCAGCCAGATTATTGGATCGATGTGGCAGCGCAGCGCGCTTCCTGCCTGGCAGAAGTGCGAAGAGTCCAACAATGTACAGTGCAAGGAAGAAGCAGAGTGCGTAGTAGCCGGGGAGATCAGCGGAAACGCGAACAGCATCGTCTGCACTGTAGTATTGCGTCCAGAAACAGCCGCCTGCAAGGATGGGAATGCTGGTGCTCGCGAGTGAAACGAAGGAAAGAAGCGCAGTGGCAAAGTGCCTGTTCATGAGTGCGGAGAGTGTGACGGAGATGGGAAGCCGGCAGGGATAGTCGAGCAGGAGGGAAGCTTCCGCGGTTGCGCCTCCCTTCGAAGAGAGAGCCATGTAGGGCTGAAGAACACGGCGCGAGTAGTCTACAGAGAGGATAGCAAGGAACAGGAAGTGCCCTATTATGGCAGGGACAAAGGAGTAGACGAAGTTCGAGGTCGAAAAACCCGCTGCGTTTGTACGTGCTGTGACCGCGGGCAGGAATCCCAGTCGCACAGCGGAGTTGACGTACGAAACGACATAGAAGGCGATGAGCAGAACAATGCCAATGACAATGTAGGCAATGGCTGCGCCATCTTTCAGGTACCATGGCAGGAAACGTAAACGAACTGAGGGGTTGCGGATATCGCTTCGAATGTGGAAGTCGCCCGGACGGTCGTTTTGCGCTTGCGGGTATGTGCGATCTGGAATCTTCTCTCGAATACGCCCATCTTCAAGAGAGAAGCGACGTGTCTCTCCATTCTCTTCGCCAATGCCATAGAATATGTCGTTGGTGCGGTTTGAGGTGCTCCAGTATCCGATACGGTCAGCGCGGTTACGCAGTCGGTCCCAATCGCCTTTGGCGAAGGTCTCAGAACCTTCGTACTCGGCCATGACGTTAGAGCGCTCAAGAAGCGCAATGATGTCAGCGAGAGATCTGGGATCCCATCGCAGACCAGTGGACTTGCGTAAAACAACCAGAACGATGATCAAAGCTGCGATCAGAAGTATATATAACGCGACAACTGTCCAGATGACACCCTGTACAGCAACCCATCGCCAAACAGAATTCGTCAGATCGTAGCGAACGTTGAAAGAAGCTGCTAGAAGAGGTATCGTCCATGCGAACAGCCAGAAGATGACGTAGCAAGTGCCGATGAGAGGATGACCGGAACGAAAATGTTCAATCCTTGGCAGCAAGAACTGCATCGGGTATAACTCGAGGAAGACAGCCTCAGAGCGACGATGGAACGAATCTGATGCCATTGCTAGGAACGGAACAACGCGTTGCAGAGCGACCTGGATCTGGATGAGCCAGAGAAAGATGGTCATGCCGAGTAAGGTGGGGAGGTACTCGAAGACAAAGTAGCGCCCGTCACCAAAGCTGTTGTAGTCCCACAGTCCATTGCCTCCATCTTGCAGCGACAACACGGCGGATGCAATAAGACCGCCCAGCATAAGAAGACAGAGGAAGATAAATACACCTAGCCAGACAGGGCGGAGGATGGCAGGAGCGAAGCGCAGCGGTAGATGCTCAAGGTCATGTGCGACGAAAACATCCTTGTCTGCACTGAAGGCCGAAGCTTGTGGATACTGTGTACGCGGGTCGTCATACAGCAGTGGCTCAGCCTGCGCCTGCGCTGGTGTTCGGTGTTGGTAGTATTGAGGCTGCGGTCTTGTACGCGCAGGCGATTCGTAAGCTGGGGCCGGTGAGGAGAATTGCACGTTGGGCGGCCCAGCGACCGGCTTGCGAGGGATCGAGTGACGCTTGGAGTGTCTGTGGGAGTTTGGTGACATGTGTTCAGACATCCTTCGTTGTGTTGCTTGCTCCTGCGCCATGTAGCCCAGACCATCGTCAGGCACTATCCTTTCCACAGGGTAATCTTCCTCATACTGGCGTACTTCTGGATATACCCGCGATCCACGAACCTCCTCATCTCGAGTGAGCTGGTCGATGGCGAAGCGGATATATGGTGTTGTGTCCTGACCAGGCGTCGTAGCCTGCGAATCTGGGTCCAAATTGGACCGCCGTCGGTTGTCCATCGATCTTCGCTCTTCTGTAATGGTAGAGATAGGTCGAGCTTGCAGATGAGCGGCGTGAGGCTGCTGAAGTTGTCCTCTGGGGATGCCTACGCCTTTGAGAGATGTTATCGGAGCTTGGGGCTGTGTCCGCAACTGCTCATGACTTCGAGTGGGTGTGCGAGAGGAAGGTGTTTGATATAGACGCTTTCGATCGTCGCTGTCGCTCGAGTTGTGCTCGGAGGCGCTGTAGTAGCCTTCTGATGCCGCCTGAGACGCGGCAATGCTTCGCTGCGAGCTCGAATGAGAGAGTTGGGGTCGTGATACTGCTCGACAAATCAGTCCATGTTGGCTGCGGTGTATCAAATGGCTGTACCGTTGGTATGCTTCAGATGGTATTCAGGCTCCACACTCATGATCTTTGGAACGCTAAAACAAGTGGAGTCGGGAGGAATGTTAGCATTATCGTGGACGGTACCGAAGGGCGACCGCGTGGGCAGTTAATACACATGGTACGCTGGCCCTCGTGGGGAGGCTGGGAAGCCCACAGGTGGCTGGCAGGGGTCATTTCCGTCACTGCTGCGCGCACATTGGTGAGACATGGCTTATGGACAACGCAGTCTATGCGGGGAATAAAACAGGATTTGCGATTGGCTATACTACTCGCCTGATAAGTTGCGATGGATCTGAGGTGGTTGTGTTGGCATACCCTAGCGAGTGGTGACGATCGTCCGCTTTAGCGCCGGCCCGCATCGCAACAGCGGCGTAATTGTTCGTCATATGTAAGGATCTTTGTTATAAACAATGATGTTCGCTCGAGGCGCTCCCTTTCGATGCACTATTTCTACGGACCGCCTAAGTAAATGGACACGAAAGGTTTTACAAGGCCTGAGGTTGTCAAATTACTAGTACCTCGGGAGATCACAGCCTCACTCAAATGACCAACTGGCACAGCATCCTGCAGGCTGGAAATAAAGAACATCCTTGAAGCATGGCCTGTGGCTCAAGAAGGAACTGGCACCGGAGCTATCAAGTTGTAAATTCCCTTGGTTCTGATTAGCAGAATGACGTCGTCAGTTCCTGGCTCCTGCCTTGCAAGGTTGCACCGAGTTGCTTCCCGTCAGAACGTTCAGACCCTGCGATATTTGACACTTGAAACGCTCTTTGTTACTGCGCGATCTGGAAATATCTCTTTACGACTGTTTCGGTCTGTAACCTTCTTTTTCTTTCGTCACCACTTTCTACATTGATATACTCCAAGATCTACCATGACCGGACGACGTTCTGCTCGTGCGGCCGCGAAAGCGACTGTTGAATGCACCTCGGACTCAGAGACGTCAGAGATCGGCGACAAGAAGTCCAAAAGTTCGCAAAACAAGGCTGCGCCTACGCCCAGGAAAGGCACGAAGCGGTTGCAATCGTCAAACGGCGAGATCGAGAAGACAACCAAGCGCTGCAACAAGTCCCCAGAAACCCTTGCATCTGAACGCGCGGATAGGATCAGGGATCTGGAAGAGAAGATGGTGAAACAGAAACCAAATCAGCAGTGGGTAATTGGCTTTTGAGCAGCAATGCATCCGGTAATTGCTCGATGCTGAACCAGATCGACAAGACTATGTCACGCAGACCGATGTCCAGAAGCAACACGGCCTTAAGGCAAATGAATTGATCACTTTGGAGCATTTTGAGTAGCCAAATCAGTACGGCAGAAGACCAAGCTGTTCCTTACCAAGGACGTCGACAAGGTGGCTTTTCGGAAGCACAGTTTGCTCGCAGGTCTCACAGACGAGCAACAAATCATGCAGAAAGGTGGAGAACTATGGAAGATTGAGTCAGTATTATTTTTCATAGAGAAATTGTATGTCGCATACTGATTTAATCACAGGCATAAGACCGACGCCAGATCTCCGCCGAAGAAGCCAAGGGAGGCTGCTGCCCCGGCAAAGACGGAGACTCCCAAGTTTAAGACGTCCAAACAGGAGTGGCCGGCATATGTGAAGACCACAGTGTTGGCGATACGAGATTATCCAGAGAGCTAGAAGATGGTATCAACCAGACTAACAGCAAAACTCCCTTCCAGCTCCTGCCTCAGGACCTAATCTGGTTCCTCACTTCCCAAAGCCTAACACAAAGTACGGCAATACCACGGAGCTGTTCAACAGAATTGGTGTGCAGACTCTCGCGGACCGAAAGGCTGCTACGGTTGCGGGTGTCACGGAGGCTACCGATGCTGAATTCCTTAGTAAGGGAAAGGAGTTGCTCGAACAGGTGGTAATTGCTGCTGTAAATTGAAGGCTTTGTGACTTCGGCTTTTGCCTTATTTTGTATTCCCAGTATGTACTAATCGACATCTTCCAGAACTTCAGAGAGAGCTCTAGAATTAAGGCACCCATTTCTTGACTATCTGCATTGAGCTGAAAAGAAAATGCCACATTTATGAAAGAAAAGTACATCCAAGCATAAGTTGCACACGCCAACTTAGATCTGGAACATCTAGTGTCGTGGGTGCATTATGCAACCGGCCACCCACTGCTGAAGTCAAGCTTGTTCACACCAAACTGTTTCTGACTATCCGCATAGCCAATACGTGTGTCGACGTAGTGGTAATAAAGTACAGGACCCAGCGAGGGATCATTCAGGACACCTTGACCGCCTGGTCCATAGACCCAACCATGAGATTCAAGAACAGTAGTACCGCCACCCTGAAGGCAAGACTTGCCACTTTTATCAATCTGCGCATATGTCAGTACAAATCACATTACAATAACAGCAAGCAGGCTTACGAATGGCCCAGAAACAGAGCTCGACCGACACGCTTGAATCTTGTACTCCTTGCCGGCAGCAGGCCGGCTCGAATCATACCCACAGCAGCTCCCCACACTGAAGAATAGATAGTAATAGCTCCCATACTTGTACCCAAATGCCGCTTCCTGCGCCTGCGGAGCTGTCGGCACGAACGCAACCTGTGTCGCTGACGAAATAGCCTTTGCGACCTTGGTTGGTGTCGCTGACATCTCTATCTGGAACAGATCACTCCAAAAAGATCCAAAGTTCATGTACAGCTTTCCATTTGCAGACTGCAAGTTGCCGTCGATAGCATTGAACTGGCTACCTGCCACAGAGTCGACACCAGTGCTGCCCAGATCGGTCCAGGAGCCTACATCCATGGTCGACGAGGTTGCTACGCCGACGGCGGAATTCTGGCTGCCGAAGGTCGAAACGCTGTAGTAGAGGTAGTACGTGTTGCCGACTTTGGACACGTCGGGAGCCCACAGGTCTTGGTTACCAGCCTTGTTGATCTTGGAGCCATTGGGAAGTGCGGCGCCTTTGTAGGACCAGGGGCCCTGGATTGAAGGCGCGGTGTGCACTGCTACCTTGCCACCGGTGCTGAAGCGGAAGTAGGTTCCA
Organism: Stagonosporopsis vannaccii; assembly: GCA_028584115.1. Taxonomy (NCBI): domain Eukaryota; kingdom Fungi; phylum Ascomycota; class Dothideomycetes; order Pleosporales; family Didymellaceae; genus Stagonosporopsis; species Stagonosporopsis vannaccii. The sequence goes on along the minus strand of VWXS01000026.1, from coordinate 240,794 downwards.
TCGTCACGGCGGACGAGGGAAGGGTCATGTGCGTTAGTGCAGGTTCCGGTACATGACAGAGGATTGGCGTAAGCGTCTGCTGTTGCTGATAGAAGCGAGAGAATTGTGGAAATTGCAAGACTTGATACCATTTTCAAAGCAGCGTGAAGAAGTAGGCGCGTAAGCAAATGCAGATATATCAGAGGGATATTTTGCAAAAGCAGTGTGATTAGAGTCAAGAAACTTGACTTGTCATCGTAGCAATATGTATCACTTCATCGCTACAACAAGATTCACTGCTAGTAGCGTAGGCTGAGCATTTCACACGGCGTTCTCGCCGACCCCGAAGCTGGTCTGATGGCTGCGCGGCCTCATGTTGATCATGTAGTGGAATTGTTACCAAGGGGCCGACGCACACATAATCAGAAGAGGCTCATAATCTCGATGCAGTTCTTTGAGTGGAGGAAATGTGTTGCCATAAGCCTGAATACGACCGAACTAAATTAAGCTTTTTAGTATCGCAATATCAATGCTCCGGGCATTAAACGAAATGCGGGGTGCACATGTAACTGCCGGCTGCGGCAAGGATTGTCAAGGGTAGCTGAACATCTTGCTTTCTAAGTGTGATAGCGGGGAATAGATCTTATGTGGAGGGTCGCCAGTAGCGTGGGAGGGTTGGTGGAAAGCTTGAGTAGATACACCCGTCTCAAGCTCCACATCTGCAGTAACGTTTCTTGGCCATGCCTCGTCACAATATGCACTAGAAGATGGGTGCCTTTGATTGATTGCGAGCAGCGAAGTAAGAGATACTGCATACGACCGGACGACATCGGAAATTGACGTCCTGAAATCCTCGGCAGTGCCTGTTGAGCGAATATATAAAGAGCATGTCACCGATCGTCAAGAGGCGTAACTGATGTCCACGTATTGCGGTTCACTAACACGATCTGCAACTAGCAGCATGGTGTGCTATGCTTGGGGGACTGTTGCAGCGCTCTTAGAAGTTTTTGAGGAGCAATATTGAACTATGGTACGTTTTTAGGTTGTCGCATTGAGGGAAAGATGTATAGTTTGGGCCACTCGTGGTGATTGAGAGGTTGATTGCCGAGTCGTGGCGGGACGGATGGAGGGCGGGCGCAACTCAAATTACGGGCTAGTCCAGAATGCGGAGAAAGGCAGAATGCGGAGAGACCCCTGCTATTGCAATTTCCGATTGGTGGCGCTTCCTTTGCCAGTCACATGGCCCTTGGCTCACGACTCCACCTGTACCTGCGGTGTCTCTCTGTCCCCTGGCGATCCGTAACATTTGCCCTTATCAATGCCTGATGGGTTAGAGATGTCGCAGCAGAAGAGACCGAGTGAGGACGTCGATCATGAGGATGGGAAGCGCCCAAATCCCCAGCAGCGCACGCCCCGGATCCGAGCCTGTAAGGATCGTTCGGCATTGTCAAACAGCCTCATACTGACGACCCGACAGGCGCCGAATGTAAACGACACAAGATCAAATGTGACCCGGTAGACGGGGAATCGAAATGCGCGAAATGTCTTCGCAGCGGAACAGAATGTGTGCCATACAACATGAACCAGCGTTTGCTGGATGAAGACGCCGCGTAAGTCGCACGTGCTATGAAACCTACACTTCTATCGTTCTGAACATGACTCAGATGGAAAGCGAATGCTGCTGCAGAGATAACACAACTGCGCTCCGCTGTTCAGACTCTCCTGCGACACAGCGGACTACCGGGGCTGGAGGGAATTAAAGAGCTCTCAGCAACATCACCTGAGCCTCGGAGACAATCAGAAATAACCGTCAAAGTAAGTCCGGGACACACTGGAAACGAAAATGGTACTGCTATGGTCGTCCCCCCAATTGCTATGGACATGACAAGAGAAAACTCCGTGGAGCGCGACTCCGTAGAAGAAGCGGACCTTGTAACAGCACCAATGCGCAGTCTCTACGACCTAACACGGATTCGCAACCTTCGCAGCAACGTCAAACTTAGACCAGGTCAGAATCCAGAACTTGAAGATTTTATCGCTCAAGGTGTCGTTTCCATACCGGAAGCTGAAGATCTCTTCAGGCACTACTTCCAGGGTCTTCGACTCTATCTGTGGGGCGGCGTACTCTGCCCCTATGACTCGTTGGATGCTGTCCGCCGACGATCCTCATTACTCACGGCCGTTGTGCTCACAATAGCAGCACTGCACACCCCAGGTCGCGACGACGTACTGGAAAAATGCTACGGCGTCTTTGTCTCCGGCGCTTACAGTGCTTGCCTCTCACGAGTCCAAAACGTCGACGATATCCGTGCCCTACTTCTTGCAGCTTTCTATCTGTCCAATCTCAGCTGGAAGCTCTCAGGTGTGGCGGTCAGGAATGCTACCGAGATGAATCTGCACCAATCTTTTAATAAGCTCATGAGAGGCCAAGAAAATCAGCGCGATAAAGTACGGCTGTGGTATGTGCTGTACGTTTGCGAACACCAACTCAGCATTGCGTACGGACGGCCGCCTATCATCCACGAAGATGTTGCGATCAAGAACATCGAACAGTTCCTCGAGAGTCCTGAGACAAAGCCCGGCGACATCAGGCTCGCCGCGCAAGTAACTTTGTTTAAGATCCTTACGGAAGCATACATCGCATACGGAAGCGATCCGGAACAGCCTTTGACTGAGCCTGACTTCCAAAGGCTGCGCATGTTCAACTTCGCCATCGAGCAGTGGAGACTCGCATGGCAAGCGAGATCGGTTGACAGCCCCACCATTGGATCATATCCGTCGAAGGGTGTTGTTCTTTACTATCATTTTGCTCGCTTTCAGTTGAACTCCCTAGCGCTGCGTGGACTGCCGCCCCCGAGCGCCGTGACATCAGAGACACTCTCCTACGATCGCCGCGAAGCCGCTAATATAGCTATCACCGCAGCAACAAGCACGCTTACGCTTATTTTCGAGGAGCCAGACCTTCGGAGAGCGATGTCTGCGGTGCCTATCTTCACACACACTATGATTGCATTCTGTGCCACATTTTTGCTCAAGATGGCGAAGACTTGGGGAACTGCTGCCCAAGTACGTTCACCAGAGTCAGCCGGGGAACCGATTGGTCTCGGTCTGAACTTCAACACAGCCCAGGTTGTGTCCCTTGCCAGGAGGTCAGCGACTTTCCTCGCCAAAGTAGCTGAAAACCTGAGCGAGAAGCACCTCACTAGGCACATTGTACATGGCATCAATCTTCTCCTCAAACAGCTAGACATGATGGGCACCCCTTCGAGCACCATTGACCATACTTTCCCTGCATACAACATGCCGCAGGGGCAACACATAAACGGACACTTCGACCCCAGTCGGCCTAACGGGGTTGCAGCTGTGGATTTTGGCCATGGCGACATGGCAAATGCGTATAATATGTATGATCTGATCGGATCGTATGGCTTCGGGATGGACGAAGCATTCCTGGGTCAAGTGGCCTCGACAGATCTAGACTTTTGGCAGACAGACAACTTCTAATACCCTTCGCTTGATGAAAACGTAGATGTATATATGAATGGAACCTTCTATTTCTTCGTCTATTGAATCTTGTCAGCCATGCCTGCCGATCCCATCCATTCCATGTACTGCTCAATGCTCGCCTGCATTGCGTCGGTCGCCTGCTCGATCAAACCCGTGATCGGCGTCTTCCCCGCCTGCTGTTGCATGATCCTTGTAAAGTCGTTGTTGAACGCGTCGTTGATGTTCATCTTCGCAACACCGCAGTCGATGCACTCCCGCAGCAACTTCTCCTGAAACCACTCTGCGCCAGCGCCGTGCAGCACCAGGCTGACACGGTCGCCGACCTGCTTGTGCACGCGCTTGAGCCGCTCGTAGTCCAGTTGTGGCCCTTTCGGGCCGTAGTTACCGTGAACGTTGCCGAATGCGGGCGCCAGCCAGTTTATCCCTGTCGCGACGAACTCCTCCGCCTGCTCTGGTGTGGTAAGAATCGCCTCCAGCCCCAGATCGGAGAGGTCCCCTACGCCATCCTCCCCACCGTCGATTCGCCCAGGTTCCGCTTCAGTGATTATGCCGCGGTCGTTGCAGTACTTGACGAGCTCTGCTGTCTTCTCGAGGTTGTCGTCGTAGTGAGACATGTCGACCATGATGCCGTCGAAGCCTTTGTCTAGGTCTGCTGCTCTCTTCACCATCTCGGGTGTTTGCGCGTGGTCCATGTGCAGTGCGACTGGGACGGTGGCGTTGTCGGCAGCTTCGCGCGCTGCGTGGACGAGGATGCCACCAGCGTACTGGACTGCCCACGGAAACAGTTGGATGATCAAAGGCGAGCGTTTGGCCTCTGCGGCTCTTACTGAAGCCAAGATCCCCTCAACGTTGTAGCAGCAGGTCGCGCAGATAGCGTAGCGGTTATCGGCAGCATGTTTGACCAGCTTAACGGCCTTATTTTGTGAGAGGTCGGGAAACCCGTTAGCAGGCATAGCGGAAGATGAATATTGCGAAAACGGTGTTGAGAGTATGAGGGAGAGAAACACGAGGATACGGATAAATTTGTAAATACAACGCCTGGAGCGGCTGCTGAGAGGTGATGTAACCCGTCGAATACCACAATCCCCCTCATGACCCGATTTCCGAGGCCCGACTAGCGTCCTGGTCGGCGTATGCTGCCTCCAACGGCGAGATGACCGACCCCTATGCGGGATTCGGGGTAACCCCCGCCTAATTGGTTTGCGTGCAATGTGACTGGTTGAGGTCGTTGACTCCAATGATCGGCCTTTGAGGCTCGTTGCGGGGATGTTCCGCGGCCGTTGCGGCGACTGAGGTTTCGACTCGCGGTCTCTACAACCGCAAAAATGTCGGATGAAATAAAGGTGTATATTGCCGACTGAGGCGATTAATCCAGATTATTGATTTCAGACGGGTGCGACATTGGTGCTGGCACCGCAATTTTAGCAATAGCGAGTCAATTTGTGGGGTAGAAAGCAAGGCTTCCACAGTCTGACCAGATGTCGGTTTGTATGCTTCAAGACATCATGGGTTCTGGATTGCTCTCACTTTGGTTAGAAGAAATCTGTAAGTGAGACCCTTCCCGTAGAGGGCACAGGTGGCATGCGGCTTGTCTTATCTCCTGTCTTGTAGGGTGGGGTGGGTGGCTCGGTTGCCGTTGTTGAGGCTGTGCACGAAAGAATAGCTGCAAGAACAATCGATTACAGCCCTGTGTAATGCCGAGTACGTGGACCGAGAGCTTTGAATTTGACATGACAATACCTTGTTACATCTGGCCTTGAGCTTGAGGCGAGGCTGGAATAGTGAAGTTCATGCAGGCCTCGACTGCTGGCGGTTACACAGGGTGTATCATTGCTGTCTTTGTTCACCACAGCGTCTCGAGAGCTCCTGGTGTACTAGTGAGGTAGTAGCGGCATTCTGACATGTATGTTGGAGGCACAGTAACGGTCAGACAGAAAAAGACTGAACTGCAGTTTGTGCCCAGAGGCAAGTGGTGGGGACACGCACGTGCTGCGAATGGGCCTGGCGCTTGCGGCCTTCCTTCAGTGACAACCGCTGCGATCTTGTTTCATGAAACACCCACTCGCATCGCCGAGCAGCATATCGCGCGCTTAGCAACGCGTTGTGCGCTCACCACCACAATTGCTTCGAACGTGCATGTTCTGTCCTTCTTCCTTCGCTCTCTGATGTGTCTAATTTCGCTGGAGCTGGCCAGCATCACCCTCATGCCTCGTGGTGTTCCCACTTTCGCGGCCCGTCATGCAGATGCAGGTCCAGCAAGGCTCAGCCCTGCGAAGTATTGATTACTACAATCCTCACGCACCTTGCAGCACACGCATTTTGGTGTGGCCCGCCAAGGTCTCTATTTTGGCCCCATGGAGTCGTCGAATCAGCGTCGAAAGCTGCGCGCTTACTATCAAGGGAGCCGCCGCCCTACCTCCCCACTACACCTTTCTGGTCGACAGATGGTTATTCTTAGGCACAGCCGCATCAAGAGCCTCAGGAACGGAAGTCAAACAGGCGCTTCGTTACATGCACCTTACCCTTGTCCCAACGTTGACCGGCCAGCTTTGTGACCTACTTGCCCTTTCTGACAGCGCTTGGAGACGCGGCCGAGTGGTCATCGGCTAGTTGTACACACCTTTTCGAGCGAAGAAGGGGGATCAATCCGGCGATTACAGAAACACATCCTGGTTTCAAACAATTCTCCGGACGGCCCATTGGTCCTCAGTATGATGTAGGATCCTTTTGCGGCTCAAAGTCGGGCTACGTATAAAGCACCTGGCCTTGACCTTGGTCCGGACGTCAGAATCCCCAAGGTCAAGGTACGAACACAAGTTCCTTCGCTTTCCATACTGTCAGGACATTTCCTACTCTCGCTCTTGTTCCATCACTCTCGTTGACCGACTCCTACTCTGCTATAATCGTAATACACATCTCGGTCGCTTCTGTCTGCCAGTTCTTGTATTCCCTTTTGGCCAACATCCCAATTGTTGTCTCTCATCTACTATCTCATACTCCTTAATCAACATGCCTAAGATTGAGAAGGCACCAATCGCACACCGCAGTTCCATCTCCACTGCGTCTGCAGCAGGTGGGGCCACGCGAAGCTCGTCATGGTCTGCCCAGGATGATGAGACCCTCATCCAGGCCAGAACTCAAGGCCTAAACTGGAACCAGATTGCTCCAAAGCACTTTCCCAACAAGTCGCCGAATGCCTGCCGGAAGCGGCACGAACGGTTGATGGAGAGGATGAACGCCGAGCAGTGGGATGGCGTAAAGTTGGACGTCTTAGCACAAGCATATATGGAGGTTCGCCGAGATATGTGGAGTCTGCTGGCCGCCCGGGTTGGTGAAAAGTGGCAACTGGTTGAGACCAAGGTAAGTCCGCTGCTGATTCTTAAGGAAGAGCTGCTAACGGGATTTTTCAGTGCATGGAAAAGGGCATCAAGAACCTGTCTCAGGCTGCTAGGTCAGCGTTGAAGAAGCAGGGCTATCACTCCGGTACTTACGCCGACCACGAGGACAGCGCAATAGGCGTTTCTGACTTCGATGAAGAATCAGACGACCATCACACAGAGATGGCCATGCCGGTTGCACCGGCAACTCACTACCAGAACACACAACTCCAGTTCTCGGGCCCCTACGCGTCCCAGCAGCAACGGGTTCCGAGCATCCAGTCCATGCTGCACCAGCATCCGATGCAGTACGCTCCCCACCAGCTGGTACACTCGCACCCCCACGCCCATGTGCAACAACAGTGAGCGCGTGATTCAACTCTCACTCGGGCTTCCTTTTCCGGCCCATGTCTCCCCACGATCGTTACGAACCCAAGCCTCACATTTTCATGACACAAATTGTTCGGCGTTTTCTCCGGCCGGCATTTCGCCGATCTCTACCTTCAATTCGTTCTTACTTCACTTTTCTTACTTTCGTTTACACTTTCTTGATGGATCTACATTGCACATGAGGCATGGCTTTCCTCGTTGTTACGCCTCGTTCACGTGGCTGATGACCTAGGCATATCTGCTGTCGTTGCATGATTTCTAGCTTTTTTTTTTGTTTCGTTACTCCGTTTCTTGCCTCGTAGAAGGGTTTTTTAGATTATTGTATCTATTTCATTCACTTTTCTGTCAATGCTACTTATTTACTTCTACTGTACTCTATACCCATGTCCTGTCCGATGTCTGTACAAGATTCGCATTTCATTGTGTCCAAATATGTCAAACCCGGTTGCGATCGGAGCGTGCTCCGTTTAGCTACAACTCCTATTATTGTACTCGTGGTCTAGCCCTCTCACAGTCTCTTACTCCAGCGAAAGAGGTGTGTCCATTGCGGACAGAATCGACATCTTTCTTTCGATGTGCGACCCAGTGGGTCGGGAGAGTATTTCGCGAATGAATCTTTGGACGGAGCGCTGTACAACCTGGAAGTTCAATCACCAAGGTTTATGCAAAGATTATTCGACTAGTATATAATGCTGTAGCCTCGCGGCTGGGTATCTATGAAGCTCTAGGAACACTGATTCCCTTAGATGGGAGACAAGTTTTTCATACTCTTGGTCTCCTCACTCCACTGACTAAGCGGCGACCTCGGCCGTGCTCTCCGTGCGCCGGCCTCAATCTCCTCGACGTCCTCATCATTCGCAGGCTCACTGACAACCTGCGTCGTCATAACGAGCTTAATATCCTTGTTGCTCAACGGAAACAGATCGTCCAGACTACCTCTCCCGGAGGGAATCGCACTTCTGCTAGCATTGCGTCTATTGCGCTTCGAATGCAGAGCCTCGATTGTGGTCTCGCCGCCGAATCTTGTGCCTTTGTCTTGCCAGAAGGGCGCAAAGGTGTCGAAGCCATTGGCGTCCGAGGGCGGCTCGTCGCTGAAGATCATGATACGTCGCGTGCATGTGTATAGTAGGACGTCCAACCAGCCGTTCGATGTGATCATTGCTCCGGATAGACAGAGGCGTGCGAGCGAGGGGGGCTCGCCGGTCATTGCTGCCATACGGGCGGAAGCAAGTGGGAGCGTGCATACCACGTATACAGCGGGGTACACGACCATGAGATTTGAAATCGCTCGGACTCGCTTCGATTCCTCGGGTGTGTAATAGCCGGTGCGGATGCGGTGGAGAAGGATTGTGTAGATGACGGCGTAGATTAGTACGTTACCGAACTCACTGCTACTGTCAGCTCTGAGGCATTTTTAAAGTCTGTAGACTCACAATATGAAAATCCAAACGTAATGGGTCCATAACCGAAGATCTTTCAAGTCATGGTGAATCCAGCACCACACTCCCGACCGCACGTATAGATCCGCCCCGTGCAGACCAATGCCAATTGACGAGACACCAATAGTGAAGATCCAAGCCGCGGCGACCGCTGCATAGAAGGCCTTTGGGGACAGTCTATAGTCGAGAATAACCGATGCGAATGTGTGCAATCCAATGGCGAAGCACCAGACTCCGCTGCCCAAATCACCCGTCGAGACTAGCCAACCTTGTGCAAAGCACACTGGATTCTCGACCTGCACCGACCCTAATCGTAGCCATTCGACATTCAGCAGGAACGCCAGCGCTTGTTGTATATCGGCCCAGAGGAGGTTGAAAATGAGAATGACAAATTGGTTGCTCCGTTTCGACTTCTTGTGCCAAAGAATAAGTTTGTAAGTGAGGACGAAGAGGAGAGTAATCGATGCGGCGAAGGAGATAAATCCCAAGGCAACGACTGCTCGCAGCCACGGATGAATATGAGCAGGAAGTTTGAAGCTGCTTGAGGCTTCGTCCAGGAGCTCGAAGTTGACCATTTCTTGAATCCTTGTGTTGGGAGGCCAATTACCACCAAGACGGGATATTTAATCAGGCCGTCGATGAAATGCGCACCAGTATCATGACGAACCGAGGGACAAACCTCTTGTTGAATGCCAAAAGTTGAAGAGAAACTACAGCAGGCGCGAACTGGAGAGCACAAAGAACCGAACAAGGGAAATTCTAGTGGTGCACGGGGGTCAGAGTAATAATATAGAGTGGAATGTTAGCGGCCGCAGCAGGGTCCAAGCGCGTGCTGACCAGAGCACGCAAACTGTATTCTGAAGGCCCACGGGCGTATTCAAACGGGCCTTTAGCCTGGAAATCGAAGGGACCCCGGCCGTTTGACTCGAGCTCGCGTGGCATCCAGGCTTGCAGCGTGCGACCTCGACCGATCAATGCGGCCTCTAAGACGAAGCGAGCACGTAGTCCCGCTCGTCGGCATTCTACTGGAAACCGAACAAGGCCGATAGAAGAACGGCGCTACAGGTGTTTGACTTGGCTGGATCGTGATGCTGCGCATTCCTGCGTGTCATGCTTACCGTGATTGGGTGACATGTGGCGGTCATCTGACAATGTCTTTGTTTGCATGCGCTTACAGACCGCAGATTTCCTGTTCTCCGTTATTGGAGGCTTGGGTGATCCGTCAAGGAGGGTTCGTGGCGCTCTGGGCCACATGGCCTGCGGGTGTTTTGGGTCAAGTGTCGTGCTCTCGTTGGTAGGCGGCGGCATCATGCATGATGGCATGCCGGGTAATTACGCAGCGAAAGATAGTGGAGAGGGTGAGAAAGACGTGGAGGAGGGGACACATGGCTCATCGCTACTGCACTGTCTGAAGCCTTCATCAGGAAGGGCGGCAGACTCTTCCTAGATACTCGAGGCATTTGAGCTGAGGCACGTCGAATCTCTCCGTCAACATCGTGGCGCCCCGAGTCACGCTGCTTGGCTGATGTAGCAGGGGTACACGTTTAGCCGGACGTTCGAACGGAACGTCCTCAAACGTTCTAACAGCCACGTTCCGTCAGCTGCATGCCGACCATTGTTAGCAAGCTGCCGCGCGCCGCTCGGCACTCTGACAACGAGACCCAAACACAAAAGGCGCTGCGGGTATCACCTCCGGCTTCCCCAGAGCCCACAAGCAATGTTACCTCGGGGAAGCTTACAATGCTTACCTCGACAAAACCTTGGTGGGCGTTCACAGTTGTCGTCTCTTGATAGGGTCGATAAACCCCGGGCGGAGGGGCGGAGCTAGCGCTAGCGCTGGCGGACCCCCTTTTCTGGGGGATGCGCGATCAGGAAGGAGCGATCAGAGGTCTCCACTATCGCAATCTTGAAGTAGCGAAAAGAACCGTGCCCAAGCTTCGTAAATGGCACGAGCATGCTCGGAAACGCCGCTCAACGGGCCCTTCAGGCGACTTGCTGCAAGCCACGCAATCAAAACCTGTAGGGACGCGCCGAGTAAATACCGGTTCTCATTCAACGGCAGCTTTGTTGATATTGCGCAACAAACTCTACGACCGATGCACTAGTATTCTCATTGAGATTCCTCTGTAATCGCCTGAGGTTCTGACATTTTTCGGCATGTCAAAGACGCCGCAAATGGATATCCCTCTGGCAAAACTTGATCGTCTCGCATTGTTCTCCGAGCTCCAGAATCATATCTTTGGCACTTAACAAAGAGCATCCCTTACGCAGTGGACCGTTCCTGTGACCGCGGGTGTGTAACCGGAATTGTGCAACGCAAGGCCAAGGCTTCGTTGAGCGTAGTACCCGCGGTATGATCCCCGAAGGGCCTGAGGACGCTTGGATCTGAAAAATATGAGGAGAGCAGGAAACCAAGCAAGTCCTTAAGTCAGCGTTGATTGGAATCGCTATCTATGGATGTGAAAGATAAAAGCACCACTCCAATGGAAACAATGTGGGGTATGTGTCAACCAAGTCGCAAGTGCAACGAAACGCCAACCGTGCAAACAAGGTGGAAGGGAACAAATCGTGCAACGTAGTCGTCAAGCGCTAACATACGGAGGGGCCATACTGAATCCGCCGTCTGTAGCCCATCAGCTTCCAATCTCTCTATCTCCGCTCCACCTGTGTATGCTGTGTGTAGTAATCACTCCTCGGTGCTTGTGTGTAAGGACCTGCTTGACTGGGTTCAAAGTCATACTGCATATGTTGCTGGTCATTCTCGACCTCCTGGCTCTGCTTGAGGATCTTTTGCATGGTGTCGATATCATCGATGATGACATTGAATGCGTCAGCGACTGCATTTATGACTTTGTTACGGTTGTACTCTCTGCGATGCTGCCAGATTGTTTCCATAAGTGCAGCGTTGATCTGCTCTAGTTGTTCGAGCGAGCAGCCCGATGAGGAGGTAACGAGCTTGCTATGAAGCTGGCTAAGGGAAGAGTCATCCAAGATAAGTTGAGGCTCCGGTGCCGGCTCAGCAAGGATGTCGATGATGTTCGACTTGTGGGCTGGCGGTGCAGGTGCAGGCATCTGAGATGATTGGGAAGGTTGAGAAGTCTGCGAAGGTGGCGAACCGGAGTGCTGGCTATGGAAATGCTGTTCTGTATCGAAACTCGAGTTAGCTGAGTACCCGGGTGAGAGGGATGGATCAAGCTCGAATCGACGTTGAAAGAACTCTAGCGCACCTTGTGTGTCAGGCAGTTGTGATCCGCCAGCAGGAGCAACAAGCTCTGGTAGCCCAACGTGGCTGACACCGTTACTGCTCTGAGTGCCGAATTTATTATCTGAAGAACGCTTGGAAGTCTGGTTGCCTGACGTCGTGGTACTGGCGCTATTGTGGTAGTCGTGAGGAAGCATGTTCGGGTTGACAAACGTCCGAGCTGAAATTTGCGACTTCTGCGTCAGCTGCGTGTTGGGCCTGCTGGGCGTTTGGTATTGAAGGTCGGCCTGGGTACTAGCAGTGACGTCGTGCTGACTGTCCGGCATGATCGAGTCCTCTTCTGCCACATGCGTGGGCACTGTCGATCCGTTCTGATGTGAATGCGCCCCACTGTCTGTTGTGCTTGTACCGTTTGATAACAAGGGATCGTGGGGCGCTCGTAAAGGTGTGACTGGAGGGAAGCGAGGTATGGGTTCGCCCAACACGATGGGACCAGAAGTCTCAGTTGTTCCGAGCGACTGCTCAGGCGGCACTGGTGCGACCTCCGGGGGCACTTCCTCGCCGTCTGTGATTGCTTTCTTGCGCTTCTCCTGTGCCCTCTTTGCACGCAGCAGTTCTCGCTCGTACACGGCATCGCACTCCGTTGTTAGCCATAAAAATTGAGCGTCTTTGCTAGTAAACCAAGCGTCTATGTCAACCTCAACGTTTGCAACCATCTCGTTTGCCTTGAGTGTTCTTTCCGCATCCTGGAAAGTCTTGGAATCTTTGGCGAGGGTCTTGACATCGAACAAGAAGTCCTTGGGCCGTTTGTAGTAGCCGTTGGAAAGGCGCTGCTCGATCTGCGACAGGTCGAGATTGTAGTATTTGTTCCCGCTCTCCACGTGCAGTAATACGCCAACACCTTTATTATCCTTGGACATCTCCCACGGTCGAGTGATGCCTTCCGCCTCTTGCTGTTCGCGGTCCAGATCGCTAGTAACCCAATTCGGATCCTGCTCGTCGAGCAAATAGGCGTACCAATTAGGATCAAGCACCGGCTTGAAGAACCTCCTGTGCTTCTTCTTCAGATTGTCCATGATTGGCTGGATCGCAGTCTTCAACTTGGCGAGTGTTAACTCGTCTTGTTTTCTTTGTGCCTTTTCCCGGGCAGCAATTTCCTTGGGGTCGAGGACTGGTTCGACAATCGGCGCTGGCTCCAGGACTGGAAGCACTCGCTTTTTCCTGTTGTCAAGGTCCGGGAAGTCTGCAGGAGACATGCGAATATACTGGCTGATAGAGTTGAAGAACTCAGATCGACCTTCGTGATCGGGGCGGCGCAGCTCGAACTGGTTATTGAGAGAGAAACCGAAAAGGTCGACCAACATCTGCCGATCAGGTTTGGTATCTTCGTCCTCAAGCTCCATAACGCCTAACAGCATAATTGCTTCATTTGCACCGATGCTACGCAAAAGCAACTTGAAGGTCTTTGTAGCTGCTGGAGGTAATGTGTTGTACCACACGTCCACAGCCGGTATGTAAATGACACTGGGCTTGTGACGTCGGACCTCTGTGAACAGTTGAGTGATAGCAGCTTCAGGGGACCTCGTGGAGTCTTCCAGGATGGTCGGCAAATCAAAAGACTGAACGTGGAGGCCTTCGATCTTGCTGAGCAGTGCAGCTCCCAAGTACTGTTGACCCATTCCCTGTAGACCGGTTATGAGGAGACGAGGCCGGAAAATTCTGCTGCTCTCGAAAGTGCGCATCGTTGTTTCGCGCTCGAAGCCCTTCTCATCCTCGCGGTCGTCGTACTCTGCCTCCTCTAATGCGGTAAGGGGCTTTCTCCGGGGTATGAGCTCATTGATGCGCTTGATGATGTCTGCTAACGGCCTGCGCAACAGAGGTTCTATGCTCTTGGGTAGCGGATTGGCAGCAGCAGTGGCTGTCCTTTGCGACGAAGGTACCATCTTGTTTACTGATACCATAAAGTCCTTGGCAAGAACTTTGATCTCGCTAGGATGAATGAGCAGCTTCTTCTCAGACTGGTAAATCTGCGGGTAAGTGCCTTGCACCGCATTCAGCGCGGCTTCTGTACACAGAGCACGGAGATCTGCACCACCATATCCCTTCGTCAGTTCCGCCAGCTGGTCCTTCATCTTAGGATCAAGTGGTGGGTCCCAGTTCTTGGTGTGAATGTCAAGGATAGCACGACGTCCCGCAACATTAGGCAAAGGGAAGTAAAACTCGCGATCGAAACGACCGGGACGTCGTAGCGCATTGTCGACTGAGTCCGGTCTGTTCGTTGCGCCAATGACGACAACCTGTCCGCGGCCGTCCATGCCATCCATGAGCGCAAGCAAGGTTGCGACGATAGAGGCATGGATCTGCTCCTGCTTACTAGATCGAACAGGTGCTAGACCATCAATCTCGTCAAAGAAGATGATGCTGGGTTGTGTCTTGCGGGCCTCTTCGAAAAGAGTTCTCAGCTGCTTCTCAGCTTCGCCAACCCATTTGCTGAGCGCGTCGGCACCCTTGCGCATGTAAAATGTTACTTTCTGGCCATGCGAACTGACACTGGAGGCCAGAGCGCGAGCCAGCAAAGTTTTACCAGTGCCGGGAGGTCCGTGGAAAAGCACACCTCGAGGGGGGGTGATCTTGAAACGTTGGAAGACCTCCGGGTAGAGCAACGGAAGCATGATCATCTCCTTGAGCTTGTTAATATGGTCGTCCAAACCACCAACGCCATCGAAGTTGACGTTGGGATCGACTCCAAGTGGGTCAGCATCAGCCAAAGCCTTCTTGTCCTTGATCCTGCCGAAGTTTGCAGGTCCACCACCTGCGCCCTTTTCTTGTGCCGAATTGTTGTGAGCCTGCGGGAATGCGCCGAAGCCAGGCGCTGTCGCTGCTGTGGGAGTCATGCCGACTATGCTGCCAAAGTGCCGGGGCATCTTTTGAACCTCTTCATCGCTGCTGTCGGAATCGTCATCTTGTCCAAAGCCAACCTGACCGCCACCGAATGGACCCTGATTACTGAAGAGTGTACCAAATGCTCCACCTCCAGCTTTAGAACGTGATTTGCTCGCTGAAGGTGCTGGCCCATCGTCGTCTTCGTTTTCAAAAACCGCGTTCAGCTCCGGACGAACGACTCTGTAGTCAACCGTCCTACGCTCTCGACGCCTCGAACCGGTCTCATACGAAAGTTCTTTGTCTGGTACACGTCTGCTCAGGCGACGCCGTTTGTTCGAGCTTAACTCCTGCAGCTCGTCTTGTAACTCGTCAGGATCTAGCGCGGAATCCTCATCAGATGAATTCCGCCTACTCCTCTGTGACTGGCGAGTTCGTCCTCGGGTCTTACGTGCGGAACCTGAACCGCTGTCTGAGGTCGTGCCCTTTTCCTTGTCGTGATCCGAGTCTGACAAGTCCTCCTCTTCTCCTTCAGCATCAACATCAACTGGGTCGAAATCGCTACTTTCGTCGGCGCCGCGCTTGCGCTTTTGCGATGTCGCACGAGTCCGCAGATTGCGGCCGCCGCGTGTAACGGGACCCTCTTCGTCGTCAGAGTCTTCGGCAGCGCGATCGTGCTGCGATTCTTGAATGACGCCCTCCATGCCCTCTTCGCCGTCATCTTCGTCTTTGGCTCCTTGGGGCTCCTGGTCCGGCGAGTCTCGTGCGCTGGATTCTACTTGCATCTCAGCGCCCGCTAAAAGCTTATCAAATGGGGCTGGACTGTCTTCGTTGCCTCCGTCGTGGACCATCGAGATTTCCTGGGAGGCCTCTTCGATAGTGCTGGGTGCCTGCACCTTAGGGCCCTTGCCACCTCTAGTAGATCGGGCAACAGATGGCTCCGGTGTTCGCGTGCCTTCTCGAACAACGTTCACATGTCTGCCGGAGTCTGAGAGAGCCACCATTGGTGCCTCTACATCGTGGGAGAGGCGGCTACTACGCCGCGTAATCCCAACTTCTGGTGTTCTCCCGCGAGCAGGAGCGGTAGATTTGCTACCTGTGCGCGTGCGCAGCGTGCGGCCAAAGGCATGCTCAGGCATCTTCAGCTTGACGATGAGCGATGGCTTCTCGACTTCTTCGATCGATGGCTGGGCCCTTCGTCGCCCGGTAGTTCGTGGCCTCTCGTCCTCGCTATCCGAAGGCGTGTCTTCTATCTCGTCCTCGTCGCTCTCCTCGTATGTGACTTGCTTCTTGGTCGCGCGTCGCACGCTGCGACCTGTTGTAGGATTGATCTCCGGCTCCTCTGACTCAGAGCGCTCAGTAAAGGAGTCGTCTTCGATGATATCGTCGTCGTCGTCGTCGATATCAGAGCCGTTGTAGATGCGACGCTGGCGCTTGTTGCTCTGCTTCTTTGTGCCAGGCGTGTGGTGTGCGCGGCGACGTTGTGGTGGCGCACGTTCGGCGTCGTCGTAGTCGTCGTCCTCCGGATCGGAGGCAGTAGGGTCGATGTCAAACTTGCGCTTCGTACGGTTAGACATGGGTGTGGGTGCGGTGAGGTGTTCTTAGGCAGCCGTTTGGGTGAACGAGCGCGTTATGGTCACGGTGAATGCGCTTACACCGCTACGACGATGCTGCCGACTTCAGATCAACATGAGAGGCGCACACAGGCACTCCTGCATGCGGGATGGCAAGGAAAAGACGTGCGCGCAATGTTCGTCCGTGCGGTGATGTGGTGTCGATGCAGCTCAGCGATCGAATACGCGGGCGATGATGCACAACTAGACGTTGGCTATCAGGGGGCAAACGGCGACTGCGAGATGCACTAGATGCCAGATGAATGCAGCGAGCGACAGAGAAAGGTAGATTGGCCAGATGACTTTGGTGAGGGGAAGAGTCTTGTTGTTGTTCTTGTCTGAGCGAATCTCGTCCAAGCGCCAAATGCTCGGCGAATGATGTGCAGCCTGACACATTCAAGCCAGGGAAAGCCATCGCAACTCCAATGCACAACCACGATGGCATGCTCAATAATTCAACCAAATTGAACTCTTAGTTTCAATCTGAAATTATAGAGAGCTGCAGACATGGCTGGCGACAACTTTCCGCAATTTTTCGGGAGTCTCCTAGCATTCCGAAAGCACTTAATGGAGCTCTTTTTCTTGTTGTACTTCTCATCGCTGCCGGCGATCAGATGCAGGAACAGATGCGGCTTAAAAGCTTAACTGCGTTTGACAAGTTCAATGTCATGGTTGTCTGTGGGGAAGCCAGGTCGAACGATGCACGTGCGCCACGTGGAGTTCCCATCAGAATGAACAACGCACAAAGGCTGAGCTCGAGGGCGATCACACCGGTACCAAATGCATATATTTACTTTTCTGATAATTTGTTGTTCGATGGTCCTAATGCTGTGCAGTCGCGTTTGACGTCACCGCCACCAGGAGGCGTCGCATTAACCATTGCGCGACGACAAAAGTGTCTCCTGAGAACAAGCTCAATATCCCAGTTTCCGTAATTGTGGCAGAATCGTAGCTCGCGAGTTTGTATGCTGCATTGGCGGTTCCCTTGATGCTGACTAAGCGGCATGTTGGTGTTGAGCTGGCTGAAGTTGCCTGGCCCTCGCCTCACTAGCAAGATCTTTGGACAAGACGTGGTGAAGATATGTTTACTCGCACAAGCAAAGCCAAAAGTATCGTTAGGCATCTACGTTGTCATATTTCATTTTTGACTCCGAATAGATGGTATGCATGGAAAGCTCGCAAGGCATCATGCCAAGCACAGAATGGGTCAAAGACTCCTGTCTCGTCAGGTGCGATGGTGCTAAGCTAATAGATGTCTCCTTTTGGGTATCCTAGTTCGCACAGTATTTTACAAGGGGTTTGTTTCTACAATTCGTACAGCGCAGACATCGCAGCCTGCTGCGACAGTAGGCTCCTCGGGGACGGAGCAGGCGTGAAATCGAATTGCCACAAGGCTACTCTTCGGGAATGATGCGGTCGACGGCTTTGTCAAGTCAGTATCAGTCTTCGTTCATTTACTTCGAAGATTAGAAACATACCTTTGCCATTTTCCAAGAGGTATCCTGAACAGTCGATCTTCCACTTCTCACCCTGCACCTCGACCTTTGCAATACCGAATCGCAGGACGGCAAATTTGAATTTTAGGAAGAAGTTGGTCCACTTCTGGTGTACCCAGCGCGCCGAGCCTTCCCAAGCTTTTGATAGAATATTCATACCCTCCATGCCCTGCCAGACGCTCTGTCGCTTCGCTCGTTCGGCTTCTTGCAGTTCCAACACCATAGGCTGGCATTTTTCGCTTATTGTCGCGCTCCCAAGGTTCGAGTAGATGATGCGTTCCTTTGCCCACGGCGCTGGCCTGACTGCCATGCGCAACTGCATCGGGCCGCCCATCATGCTAGGAACAACTTCCAGCGAGCGCATACGATTTGTAGGTGCACTGCAGATATAGCAGCCAATGGCGATGAAGCCCAGTCCTACCACGACATACGTCGGCCGTACGAAGAAAGCTAGATCCGGTATGTCCTTCACGTCTTCCTGGAACTTGATGGAATATGCACCCGTGCCAATCCACAACGCTGCAAGACCGTAGACTTTCCAGTAATACCACTTGCTTTTCGGGGCTTCATAGAGCACGACGGGCTGCCGTGTCTGCACTACTTGGCGTAATACCGGATCGCTGCTGACGAACGCGGAGGATTTGTTCAGCGGCGCTTTTGGGTACTGATATCTGCGCAGTATCGAAGACGAAAAGTTGCGCGATTTGTGACAGGCATTTGGTTGTAAGAACTGCTCTCGAGGTCCGAACAGAGCGCCGCGGAGGGACGAGGGCAAGCAGAACGACGAGTGCTGCTTGAAGGCGGCGAAGCCCCGTGAGGATGCAGTCATTCTGCGCAGCCGGTCAGTACAAGCAGGCACAAGTCGTAGGATCCGAAGTAGCTTACGTGCAGGGCCAGGTGTTGCAGCGGACAATTGGTGAAGGCCTGCTGGTAGATAGTCCGATCCCAGAATGTCAAGACGTCGGAGGAGTCTGTGCTCCGCCGAAGCTTTGCGCGCTCCCAACATTCAACATCTCGACCGCCTACTCCCTCACACCCCGCCAACCTCAGCCGGCAACTTCTTCCCCCTGCCAATTGGTCCCCCATGGCTTCTCTCGCTGCGGCATGTAGGGTGTCGGCACGCGCTGCGTCGCAGCAGCTGCGCAACCAGGGCGCGCGGAGAGGTGCGCATCCCGCCGATCGGACATGATACGACGCTGATAGCTCTGGTGTAGCACTACACGCTGGACAGCCGTCGCTGGCTGCCCAAAACTTCAACATGCCTGCACTTTCTCCGACGATGACCGAGGGTAATATTGCGACATGGAAGATCAAGGAAGGTACGACCGACCCAAGACGGCAAATTCAATGAGGCGGACGCGTTGGCACAGAGCAGCCTCTACTGCAATGAAAGCCTAATTAAGATACTTCGGTAGAATTCAAGCTATGGACGGTATAAGCGCTGACCGACGCAGGTGACTCTTTCTCCGCCGGCGACGTTCTCCTCGAAATCGAAACCGATAAGGCTCAGATGGATGTTGAAGCGCAGGACGACGGCATCCTCGCAAAGATCATCCAGGGTGACGGATCCAAGGCGGTGCAGGTCGGCAGCAGAATCGCCGTCACCGCAGAGCCCGGTGATGACCTCAGCTCACTCGAGATCCCCAAGGAGGATGCTGCCTCTAAGCAAGCAGAGGCCCCTAAGGAGCAGCAGAAAGAGGAGCCCAAGCCGGTCACCAAGGAAGAGAGAACCTCAACGCCGCCTCCACAGAAGTCTGGAAGCTCTTCCAGCAGCAAGGCCACCAAGCAGACATACCCCCTCTACCCCTCGGTCGAGCACTTGTTGAAGACCAACGGCTTGTCCAAGGCAGATGCAGACAAGATCCCAGCGAGTGGACCCGGTGGGAGGCTGCTAAAGGGTGACGTGTTGGCGTACATTGGCAAGATTCAAGAATCATACCCTTCTGAGCTGGCGGACATCTTCAAGAAGCGCTCTCACCTCGATCTGTCGAACATCAAGGTCATGCCTAAGAAAGAGACGCCCGCAAAGAAGCCTGCTGTGGCGACTGAAGCGCCCAAGGTCGTTGAAGATCTCCCCGTCGAGGTCGCCCTTTCCGTCTCCCTCACAGCTGTTACAGAGTGCCAGAGGCGCGTCAAGGACTCTATTGGCGTCTTCCTACCTTTGACCACCTTCGTCGCGCGTGCAGCAGAGCTTGCGAACGAGAACCTACCCAGGTCAAAGACTGCCAAGCCTACAGCAGATGAGCTGTTCAACGCAGTCCTCGGCTTGGATAAGGTCTCCGGACAGGGCATTTCGCGCGGTAATTTTGTGCCTCAGGTTACTTCGCTGCCTCCCACGGCCGTCGGCTTGCGGCCAACAAGCTTCAAGAAGCCAGACGTTCTCGACATCCTGGCAGGCAAGAAGCCTGCAGCTCGCGGAGCGAAGCCAGTCGGTGCAGGGAAGACCGTTGGGCCTCTGAACGTATTTAGCGTCAGCGTGCCCAAGGGTGACGAGAAGAGAGGGCGCGTCTTCTTGGAGCGCGTCAAGGCTGTCTTGGAGGCCGAGCCTGGCAGGCTGGTCGTCTAATTACCCTTGCACTTGATTATGTAGCGTTGTATCATACCGCATCTTAGTACCACTTAGACTGGCGAGAGCCGGAGGCGCGCCTTGATATGTTCCCATTTCTTGCAATTGCGTGTGCGTCTATTTTGGGTAATTATTCCCACTGCTGCGGCGCTAGCTACCTGGCTCCGATCGCGCCCGCAAGCTCGAGGCGAGCGAACGTAGAGCTAGACAGACTGCGAGACCCACAGTCGGTGTGTCATAATGCTCACGACATGTTCCGTTCTGCCGTGACGTCGTCGAGACGAATGCCCAGGACTCAGAGTGGTTTAAAATCGTAAAGCACTTGCAACAGTGGCAGCTGCAGATCCACAGGCATCGGTAGAGCGTCCCTGCTGCTTGGGTGAGCGGCAACGCTAAGCTGCCATGAAACCTTCTTTGGTCCGGTACGCACAGAGCCTCATGGACACACTGACAGCTGCTGAGCACGCACGCTGTTGATCGAATCCACACCCCGGGTTTCATACCATGACACGCTCTAAGTGGCTCATGCTCCGTCGTTAACCTGCCATGACCGGGAGCATGTCCGGTCGTTCGATGGTGGACAGAGCCTCGGCAGTGTGGGCACCGTGTGTCGCCATGTTTGCCCTGAACAACAGAACGCCTGGCGCAACCATTTCGTTGGCGGCTGTAGTGCAAAAGCAAATACTTAACAACGTGACTCTCAAGCTCTGAATCGGCCTTCACCATGAAAAGTGACACCTGCGCCGAGCGGTGACTGTACTCCACCCGTGTCTTCCCCACGTTTCCGCTATCCGCCGAATAATAAAATCACCTTAGCTCCGAGCTCGCTGCAAGCTCCCCAGGACGGCGCGTTGGCCGACTCACTTCCTCCGCCCTGCCCACTCCCCTAACATTCCTACATCCTACTTACCGACTGCCATCGAGGTCAATTGCACGCTCTTAATACGGTGTAGCTTACCCTGCTCTCACCATGGCCGCCCTCAAGGAGGAAGTGCGCGAGGTGCTACTCGGCACTACCGATGAGCCGCAGCTGTCCCAGCTTACGCGCGCTGCGTTCATGAAGCACGCGCAGAAAGATGAAGCAACAGGCGAATACTACCTCAACGAAGAGTCGTTCATCGACGCCGTTGCGCCCGAGAGCGAGGACTACGTAAGCAATTGCGCCTGCAATGTGTCACGGTCGAAGACAGGGCGAGCTAACGGCGCGTCTGCCACCAGCACAAGATCAAACGCTACCAGTACGGCATCCTGTTCCAGGTCGCCGACCGCGAGAGAAAGGGCAAGGTCAGCATCCATGATTGGGGCGTCTTCCAGAATTTGCTCGCGAAACCAGATGCCGAGTACGAAGTCATTTTTCGCTTTTTCGACAAGAAGGGCACAGGCTACATCAACTTCGACGAGTTCTACGAGACATGGAAGGCACACAAGACAGAGGACAGCTTACCCTTTAATTGGGAGGCTGAGTGGGCGACTCTGTACATTGGCTCCAAGAAGAACAGACATGCCATGACATACCCCCAGTTTGCGCAGATGCTGCGAGGCCTACAGGGCGAGCGTGTCCGACAAGCTTTCTTGCACTTCGATGCTAACAAAGACGGGTATATTGAGCCTTCAGACTTCCAACGCATCATCCGGGAGACTGCTAGCCACAAGCTCTCCGACTACCTCCTCGAGAACCTCACCACGCTCTGCAACATCTCCGCCGGGAGCAAGATTTCATATGCCAACGTCCGCGCTTTCCAGAACATGATCCAACAAATGGACATGGTCGAGCTGATTGTCCGCAACGCTACTCAGAAGAGCAGCGACGGCAAGATCACCCGCACGGATTTCCTCAACGAAGCTGCACGGATAAGCAGGTTCAATTTATACACTCCTATGGAAGCAGACATTCTCTTCCACTTCGCTGGGTTAGACGATCCATCAGGAAGACTCAGTCTCAAGGACTTTGCTCGTGTCCTCGACCCCTCATGGCACACTATTTCCGACCTTGGAGCTACTGCCATCGCCGACGCCGGGCAGAAGGTCTTTGCTACCACCAAGTCGATCTGGCACGATATCCTCGAGTCTGTTCACCACTTTGCGCTTGGTTCGCTGGCTGGCGCCTTCGGTGCCTTCATGGTGTACCCCATCGATCTGGTCAAGACAAGGATGCAGAACCAGAGGAGCACAGGTGTTGGAAACGTCCTGTACAAGAACTCACTCGACTGTGCCCAGAAGGTCATCAAGAACGAAGGTTTCCGGGGCCTGTACTCTGGTGTACTGCCACAGCTCGTTGGCGTAGCTCCGGAGAAGGCCATCAAGCTGACCGTGAACGACCTTGTGCGAGGAAAGCTGACCGACAAGGACACTGGTAACATCAAGCTGCCTGCAGAAATCCTGGCCGGTGGTATGGCCGGTGGATGTCAAGTGGTAGGTCGAATGCATATTGAAGCATGATTAAAAGAAAAGATTGCACTAACTAGCTGGACAGGTCTTCACAAACCCCCTTGAGATTGTCAAAATCCGCCTGCAGATTCAGGGCGAGCTCGCAAAGAACGTCGAAGGTGTTCCCCGACGATCGGCTATGTGGATTGTCAGAAATCTTGGTCTCGTTGGCTTGTACAAGGGTGCCAGTGCTTGTCTGCTTCGTGACGGTAAGTGGGCACCTTTCTTTTCCCAAGCAATGCTGACATGGCAAAGTTCCCTTCTCTGCCATCTACTTCCCCGCATACAGCCATCTAAAGAAGGACTTCTTCGGCGAGAGCTCCCAAAAGAGGCTTGGTGTTCTCCAGATGTTGACAGCCGGTGCCATCGCCGGTATGCCAGCCGCCTACC
This sequence comes from Stagonosporopsis vannaccii, assembly GCA_028584115.1. Classification (NCBI taxonomy): domain Eukaryota; kingdom Fungi; phylum Ascomycota; class Dothideomycetes; order Pleosporales; family Didymellaceae; genus Stagonosporopsis; species Stagonosporopsis vannaccii. The sequence continues at coordinate 217,528 of VWXS01000026.1, read as the reverse complement.
TCACTACACCATGCGACGTCATCAAGACACGTCTCCAGGTCGAAGCGCGAAAGGGAGAGGCTACATACAACGGACTCCGTCACTGTGCAAAGGAGATCTGGCGGCACGAAGGATTCAAGGCCTTCTTCAAGGGTGGACCGGCTCGTATCATGCGGTCGTCACCACAGTTCGGTTTCACTCTGGCGGGTTACGAGGTTCTGCAGCGAGGTACGTTGTCCGCGCGATGGACCTGTCTTTTTTTTTATCGTCACATGCTAATGGGCCCATAGCTCTGCCCATGCCTGGCTCTGAAGCGGAAGCTAGTCTCGAGCCCTCGGTCGGCCTTGAGGAGGCTACCGCACCTTTGCCGTACCTGCGAAGCCGCAACGCGCTGAAGGTCATCCTTGATCTTGACGAGAACTTCGGTCGCCCAAGACTCCCAGTGGGGCAGACGTTCCGCGGGATCCCCGGATTTGGTGGGAAGCAGGCATGAACATAATGAGTGTGGGCGGCTGAAAGACTCACGGACAGTGGGCTGAAAACAGCCGGTCGTCAGGTGAGACGGTTCAAACGGTGCAACATTGCTCGAGCTCTGTGCGCCTTGCTTTTTGGGCGTTGGTCCTCGTTCTACTGCATTTTACTTGTCCTTTCAGCGATGACATGTGGGGGTGGAGCGTGTACGCTAGCGAGCGTGGAGGTCTTGTGCATCACAGCAACGCAGTTTGAGGCATCTTCTGGGCAGCGATGGACGGAAGCATACACCGCGAGGACTGTACGATAGGCATCAGCTGGGCGGGCCGAACGGCGGAAAAGGCGAGGGACGTCGGGCGTGCAAAGGTGGTACGGTCCCGCACTGGCTGGGCTCCTAGTCAGCAGCAACATGATCAAGCATAGTCACAACGAGACATTGGTACGTTTTATGGGCGTTTGCATGAAGATGGCACATTGTTTTCAAGGGAGCTGCCTGCCGTGCGGCCGGGCAGGCCGGCGCAAACATAGCCCGGGGCACGCGTGCAGCAGCGGCGGGCCTCAGCACAGTGGCCCAGCGGGCATGCGGATAAATTACTGCAAACGCGCGGGCGGCCAGTGGCTGAGATTTCACCCAGCTGCAGCGCAGCGCTGGCCGAGGTCATCTCCGCCGCGCTCACGAGGGTACCGAGAAAAGCTCGTCGACCCGGTTTTCCTGCTGCGATTCCCCACATGGGCAGCTTTTAGGCTCTTCTGGGGACTTGGGCGGGGGTGGACCGGCTAGCGTGGAAACGCACCCTGCCCAGGTGCGCTCGCGGTCTGGTCTTCAGAGAGGGGAAACTGAGCCTCATAATTGGATTGTCAGCCGCAGCGGCATGTCAGGCTGCGCCCCCAGGAAGCGGACGCGGAGCTCGTGTAGAGCGACGCTCTTCCAGTCGTCGAAATGGCAACGGCACCCAACTCTCTCTCCTCCACTCCCCACTGAGCGCCCGCAACCTCGCAGTCTTACGTACTGGATTGCGCCCTCCGGAACGACCTTGGGCGAAGACCACGCGCGACCAGATCCCCGCATCAGCCTCTCACCGCGCCAGCCCGGGAAGCTCCATTCGTCTCCAACGCGCAGAGGGCGAACAGCGCCCGCGTTGCAAGTCGCACACAGCCTCGCAGCCCGCCAGCAGACCAAAGCACCAGCAGTCCTGCCCCTGCGCCGTGGATGAGGGTCGATCGCCGCGCCTTCTCCACCGGCTTGAGGCTCAAGAGTAGTCGTCGCACTGGCACTCGGGTACGTTTCCACCGCGCAGAGCCGCCTCTTGTCCGCGGCTCTGAGCCCACTTCCAAGTTTCTCCACGCACTTTCTCCACATCCCAAATCCCATGCTGTCATTTTCTCCGCTCTTTTCAGGAGCCGCTTCAACACACGAGGCGTTGCAACCCTTCATCTGCCCACATCCTTGTCGCCGAGCTTGCATGGCCAGTGACCGTCACGAGCCGCCAGCCCTGCACGCTTCTGTCGGCATTTGACGAGCCTCCAGCCGTCATTCTCTTCTCCTGACAAGCACGGAGTTTTTCCGATCCCTTTTGTGCTGCTCAGCGTCCGAGACTTGCGGCCTTTGTCTTCCAGAGAATGCGACTCTCGGTCATGCTGACCGTCTTTCAGAACCACATCAACCACTGGTCTCTCCGTCACGCTTCATCGCTCCGCCGCGGCCCCGGACTTTTTCTGGGAGCCTTCGAGGAGGTCTGCTTGGGGTAGACACCGCCTTCTCCCAGCACCCGTTGTCCTATAGTTTTTCGTGACTGCGGCTAGACCCTTGCCAGCCCCAAATTCCGCCGAAACTGCCAATGCCTGAAGACTACTACACCGAGGAAGACGCTCTCGGTTCACGGTCGCCCGGCCTCCAAGCAATCATTGTAAATCCAAAGCCTGAAGAAGAACCACCGCCTATTGTTACCCAGATCTTCGTCAGTTCCCCCACCTCCCGAAATCGCAAGACATCTAAACTTCGAAAGCATCGGCCTACGCAAGGGGATTGGGTGCTCATTCGGGAGATGGACCCGAATCGTCCTGATATTGCCCACGCAGTCAGTCAAGAAGCCCTCAACTCCGGCTCAGAAACCGAGTCGTCCGACGAAGAGATGCAAGACGCAACCAATAGTGACAGGCCGGCTCCTGCAACAGGAAAAGGCATGGCTGCGCCTATGAACGACCGATCAGACTCACTCGCAGATGCGAACCCCAACTTTGGACTTGGCCCGCATGCTACGGGAAGAAGAGAATCGCATGCTTCCCATGCGTCGTCTACTGGGTCGGTGTTGCACAGTGTGACCTCCAATACAAGCACCAGCGGCTCCGCCAACGGCTCTGCGCCGAACCACACTTCGCCCAATGCTTTCACAAATGGCGATCACCTTTCAGACCCTTCGGCAATTTCGCCCCACCTCCGTGGTCTTAGGCTTTCGCCGTCGGGAGGACTCCCCAGCGAGAAATTACCATCTATCCATACCCACCAGCCACCGCCATCATCAGCAACATCGCCAGAATCGGCAGCCTCGCCAAGCCAGCAACTTCCATCGATCGCACAGTTCGACGACCTTGTCCGCTCCGCGAACAATGACTCTGAGGCATCGGGCATCTTCGCACATCGACAATCCATCTCATCCTCTGGACAGTCACCGTCGGCCATAATTCGTTCACTGTCCATCAGCTCACATCACTCACCAGCTTCACCGTTCCCACCTTTCAACGCTTCTTCGCCTGTCAGTACCGCGAGTGATGCAGGGCGTGTAGGAGATGTGTTCCTTCGGTCGAAAGAGCACCTCACTCTTTTCGCACCTGGAGGAGCACGACGACCATCACAAATAGCCGATGGGGTTTTCCCTCGCTCAGCTTCCATTTCCGTTGAGACCTACAACAGCCCGGTTGGACATGGAACAGACATGCTGCAAACCCCAATTGAGGGCGGCCGACAACGCGTGCTCAGCATTGATGGAGCGATGACATCGCGGCACCTACCGCCTCCTATTGGATCTGGTCTTACAAATGTGCCGCAAAACGTTGCCGGTACCTACAAGTGCGAAGAGCCAGGGTGCACGGCTTTACCGTTCCAGACGCAGTATCTTTTGAAGTAGGTCGACGTGGTATGTTTACGCGGATATCAACTAACTCAACCCCTAGCTCACACGCCAATGTCCACTCCCAGACACGACCTCACTTCTGTCCAGTCAAAGGTTGTCCACGAAGCGAAGGAGGCAAAGGCTTCAAGCGCAAAAACGAGATGATCCGACACGGTCTGGTTCATCAATCGCCGGGCTACGTCTGTCCGTTCTGTCCAGATCGAGAGCACAAGTACCCGAGACCCGATAACCTGCAAAGGTATGCTGTTCACGCTATCTGGGCTTTGTAGCTGCTAACCAGTCACCTTTAGGCACGTTCGCGTACATCACGTCGACAAAGACAAGGACGATCCGCAGTTACGCGACGTGCTTGCACAGCGTCCAGAAGGTGGCAGTCGCGGGCGACGAAGACGAGTGAGTTGATTCTCAACATCCATGGCTATCACAACTGACATGTCAAGATCTCCGCCTGCTAACGATCACTGGGTGCTGTTCTCCCAACAATGCACCTCGCTGCGAGCGACAATGCATAAGACTGTTATGATCTCTCCTTTGTCTTGTTATTTCTCATGTCACTCGCAAAGGTTTAGCGAAAGGATTATATCCGCTGGGTGGGTGCCGACGGGCAGGCGTACCGGATTGTCTACGGACCGGCTTATTCATGGGGACTCGGCTCAGTCCAGGAAGGGTACGGGCAAAGGTACGGTTCGGGGCGGCGTACGTTTTTGTTTCGTTTTTGGTCCAACATCCTTGCCATTCTTATCTCCACTCATAAGTGGCAATTTCAACCTGCAGTATCACTGCTCTTAGATATGTCGCTCTCTCTCTGTCCCTCTTTTCACGGCTGTACAGTAGCATTCTCACACACTGTTGTGAATGCTCTCTCACAGTGCGTACCCAAGATAGGAAGCCTTGGGCCCGTGGCTGAGAGTCTTGGACCAATACATAAAAGTGCATTAGGTCTTACGCACCAGCCACAACGGGTAACCATTGGTACATGCATGTTGGACAGCAAGGCATTGCCCGTTGGCATATGTACTCTCCGTTAACAAGACTGGTGTGACGTAGCGAATTTTCTTGGCTGCACTCCTGTCAATCACGACTCGAGTTCAAACAGCCATTGTGAAATATGGCCGAACCACGTCGACAAGACCTCATGCTTTGTGAACAACTCATGCACCTGCTCACGAGCTCTGAAATCCAACCCGACCGAGTATAATCCAATACCACCATGAGCGCTCCCAATTGTCAGATCCCCCCACAATACGCCTCCCAGCTTCGCCATGTCGAGTCCAAAGACCGGCGGATCGATGTCGAGATTCTCGACTCATTGATGCACCACGCACCCATCACTTCCGAGCAGAACATCTAACCCCCTCATTGCCGTTATGTCCTCGTTGAGCTTCTCCCAAAGAGAAGCCCGCAGCTTCAGTTGGGACTTCGAAGTCGACGAGCACACCGTGCTGGGGTACATCGGGAAGTGTATCGCGTAGATCCGGCTGACGTGGCTTGAAGAACCCAACGGCGGCGTCAACAGCCGGATTTGATGCAGATCAAATTCAGGAGAGTATAGGATTGCGGAGGAGGTGGTGTGGAGGCTGTTGACGCATAGTACGATGCAAAAGATTACGCATGGGAAGGGGCTGCACGGTCGCCTGAGTGTGGGATCCTGCTTGATCAGCTAGAGAATGAGGGGAGGGATCAGGAACGTGGCACTTTTGGAGAGTTGCTGAGGTTCGGGAGCTTGCACTTCGAGCAGACGAGGGAGCAGATTGAGTATGTTGATCCGATACTTCTGGTGATGAGTTGGTTCTTAGGAAGGGGCTGTTGGAGCCTTGAGGGGTTGTGTACGCGTTGTGTGTCAATGCTATTGCCAGCCTCCGGAAAGCACTGCCATTTCGAAACGGACAGTTATGTTTTAACGACGCGAAGGCGTAGAACATCTCTCAATCCACATGGGTAAAGTACCCAAAGCCATGTGCTGAGGGCAAAATTCATTCTTCGTAAGCATTTTTTCGAATCTCCCTCTGACAATCGACACCCTCTTAAACCGCCCGCATTGTAACAGTGATCTTCTATGCTGGATTCGCTCGGGCAGAACCCACCTGGTGGGTTATATATGTATTGAAACATTACTTTAGAGTATTGCCATCAGTAAACTGCTCTGTTTAGCCTGGAGTACGACAGTCATGTCTTGTCGTAGCAACGGCGGTTTGTGTGAAGCCATCTCGCTGGGTATCATGAGGCTTTCTGCTTGCACGTATCTCGGCTTACGGTTTTTGGTATTGTTAGTGCGTTGTTTGCTTCTCTAGGCATGCTCGTTTGGAATCGTGCATACCACCGCATGTGTGATTTTTCCCAGCATTTGCAACCGTGAAGCACTGTTTGAGCATTAGAAGTGCCAGGTACAGACGTTGTCTCCTCCTGATGTCTTCCAGATGTGGCTAGCGTGGTCAGCTCAGGCGTCTACGTGCATATCGTGCTTCCACCACTCTTCTTTCCACTTACCCTTGCAGCGCCATACACCTGTTCTTACATTCACTTCAAGGCTGATATGCCCTTCTGAATCTTTCGACTACGCATCTGCACATCGTTCGTGACATCAACCACTTGTCTTGAAGCTCAGCCTTGCGAGGTTGCCTAGGATCGTTGTGCTAGCTGTTTAAGCAGTCACCACCAAAATGGACTATCGAGATCAGCTTTCAGGCCGCAATATCAGACTTCTGAGTCTTGAGTCGGGTACGTACAAATCGCCTATCAAGTGCCATCTCATCGAGGCATCGTTGGACGATTTGCCCGAGTATGAGGCACTATCCTATGCGTGGGGTGACTCGACAAGCACGGAACAAATCGTGTGCAACGGTCAGATCCACCATGTCACAACCAATGCAGCGAGGGCTATGCGCAGGATACGATTGGGGATTTCCCCGTTAAATTCTAAGAAAGAGACGGCAGACCCTGGCGCCGAGTATGCAAATTCAATAAGCTCGAGAAGAATCGATGAAGTTACCAACCCATCCTCGCCTCACGTTGTCTCTGTCGACCCCATAGAGAAGCGCTACCGGCCCAAGCTCCTATGGATAGATATGCTGTGCATTGACCAGGCGAACAATGCGGAAAGGAATCACCAGGTACAGCTCATGCGCGAAATATACTCCAAGGCCAGCAGAGTCATCGTGTGGCTGGGAGATACAAAGGCGAGTGGTAAACGAATGACAGCTCTTAATGCCATAATTCAGCTTATTGCTCAGAATTTCACATTAAAAGATTTACCCAGGTATAAAGTCGGGGCATTGACCATACCGCAAGTAAAATCCAGGCTGGGCTACTCGACTTGGGATGACATGTGGCATGTTATCTCTGCAGCATTCATAAGTGAATGGTACACTCGTGTGTGGTGTGTTCAAGAAATTGTCCTTGCTCAGGACTCTATCCTGCTATTCAGAAATGCTGAGCTGTACTGCGACGATATGGCAAAGCTGTGCACATGGCTCAAATCCCACCTTCACGGCAAACGGGCTTGGAAATCCAGCCATCATCACAATGTCAGCGCCTTCAGCAATTTGTTTGTCGCGGCGCAGAGATTCAGAGCTGCGACATTGGACGAGGATCAACGAAAACCTGAGAAAATGCTGTACTCTTCCAGGAAACTAGAAGCCAAGGACCCAAGGGATAGATTCTATGGCCTCCTAGGGCTTTTCGAAGAGATATCTGTCGATGTTGATTATACAAAATCGATTGCTGAGGTTTACAGAGACAGCGTGCTTCAAACCACTACTGATGGCCTCTGTGTGCTGTCTTACGTGTATCATGGATACACTTATTCCCACCGGGAGGATTGGCCTTCATGGGTCCCGGACTGGCAGTCAAGATATTTGCCTCGTCCGATGTATCCCACACAGAGCAGGACAGATAAAGCCAGCCTGCGGCAGGTTAGCAGCCATGACGCAGAGCTAGCTCGAGCGGGGTGCCTCCAGTTGAATGGCATTCTGTGCGATACGGTCGTCACTATCACAAGACATCTTCATGTGCCGAGCGGCGATACAGAGCAAGCAAAGGCTCATATTCACGAAGAGTTTCTGCACCTGTGGGACAAGGCTTCGCATACTCCGAGCCTATCGACTCTCCTTCCGTGGGCGAGGATTTTTACCGGCGGCGGGATCTACGACGTCGGTTTCTTTACTGCGTCCAGAGGAGAGCGAGAGAGGCGCCTGGTGGCAGATTTCAGGGCTTACATACACGATATGGGAGTTGAGGAGCAGCATCGTGATGAGGGCACGGTTAGTTGTAGGAAGAAGATCCTTGAGAGCATCCACACCAGGAGGGCGTTCCTCACCAGCAAGATGTGGCTTGGACTTGGCCCTGTATGTATGCAGCCAGGCGATGTTGTGGCAGTCTTCCACGGTGGCGTCTCGCCGCACGTACTACGGCCAGTCCCAGACAGACCAGACCACTATCACCTGATGGGAGAATGCTATGTGCATGACCTTACGAATGAGGGGGCCTACAAGATGCTAAAGAAAGACACAGTGGAAGAGAAGGTTTTCAATCTGATTTGAGGCCTGGATGAGAAAGATTAGCTTGTCAACACCACCAAAGAATGGCCCGTGGGGTTTCCCAGCACAAAGGAGATCCGCAACCATTTTTCGCACCACGAAGCGTACTAGATCGCGCAACGGAAGGATCTGCAACAGTCTGGATGCAGGAAACCAGGAGCAGATTTTATTGTGCTCAAACCGTCGCACGTCGCACGTTTATCATGTGGCCTTGTTGTGCCTAACCTTCTCTGGACTCCATTGTGGAGGCTGGGGTTGGCATTTTGATACAAGGGACAGCCCGAGGTATCATGGATGCTGTGAGATAAGGACAGGGGTAATTGGGGAAAACTCCGGGCAAACCTATCTGGGTCATGAAGAAACGTCAGTGATCGATGTGCAAAGCAACGATAGCCTGGCATAAGAAAAGATCGTGCAGCTCATCGACGGGACAGAACAAAATATCGTGTCGTATAGTCGGGATTATTACTGCTCTAAACCAATCCAACTTTTCCTCCTTTTGCGCCGCCATGCGGCCGGGGTATCGTGTGTGCAAACGCCTCTCCAAATCAAACAGACCGTTCGGAAGCAAGTATACATATGAAGGGTAAAGACGTGCCAGGTGACGGCGCCTCAACACCCCACGCTCTCGCTCGCCAGGACAACCACGTCGAACTCCTCATCTACACTCTCTGCACTTTCATCGCTTAGTTCCTGCAGCTCGTCGCTGTACCGACCGCCAACAAAGGCCCAGCCATCGCCCTCAAGGCGCGCACGGTGGCGGTCGCGGTTCGATGAGGCTGCGTTTCGGAGCAGGCGCGACCAGCGGTTCTCTGCACTGGCAGCTTTTGAAATGCTTGCGGTCTCTGTTTGGTCGTCGCCGTCGTCGAAGCCAGGCAGCGTCCACAGAGAGGACTCGCTCATGGAAGAGTGGATGGTGAGGGTGGTGCTGGTGCTGCGGTGGATCGACATGTGCAGGTCGAAGTGGACTCTGGAGGTCAGCCGCTCGCTGCGTACTGATTTGTGTGCTGGGATAGTTGGCAGCGACGAGCGAGGTGAGCGGGGTGGTGTGCTTGGTGGTGTGAGGATTTGAGACTGCTTCATGGCGGCGAGCTGCTGGTAGTGCGGTGTTGGGAATCCTGTGGAGTTGGCGTTGCAGCTGTTGCGCCGTGGCTTTTTATGCGCGGGGCCTTCTGCGTGGTGGCTGTCGTCCATGGTGCTGGGTATGGGGAAGGTTGGATGCGTGCACGTGGAATGCTGGAGGTCCACTTCAAGATTGTGGAAGCAAGACTGGGAGAGAATGTGGACGACGGGTAAAGCTGTGCAGCGAAATAAAAGTGTTTGCAGAAAGAAGTCATGAGAGGGCAAGCAGTTGCGAGAAGTCTGCGCATCTGGAGCCAGATACAGCTGTTAAGGTGAAGGAAACGGCGGCTTAAGGTGCAAACGTGGCTGCCTATTCGGGTGGCAGCAGAGTCACGATATGACGTCGCACTGGCTGCAAGTGGCGAGACGTCAGACGAATAGTGAGAGGGCCAGAGGGCAGAGTAAACTTGGTTATGGGCTGACTATAAGGAGACAGCAGCGACAGCTAGGAATGCAGAGGCCACGATGTTCACGGCGAGCGCAGCTGCTGACTCCGCATCCGGACGACACTCCGAGACCTGAGACGACGTGGAGCGTATGGAGGGCGGGCGGGCGTAGCACAGGTGTCAGTCAGATGGCCAAAATGGCACACACTGCAGACAGGGCAGTGGCTGGGCATGGCGCTCTTGGGCGCAGCATGTGAAGGAGCGGCGGCGGTGCTCGCGTGGTGTTGGTGCGGGCGAGCTGCCACCGATTCCGCCCGACAGGGACGGACGGCCAGGGCGCTCGGGCCCATTGACGTTGGTGGTGTGTTCAAGCTCTTTGCTCGACGAGCTCCCACCACCTCCGCCGCCCCATCGCCCTCCATCTCCGCCATCCGGAGGCCGTCCAGCATGCTGCGCGCCTCGATTCTTGCGGCCCGCCCTGCAGCCCGGCCATTGGCACGCGCCGCCCGCCCGCAATGGCGCGCTGCCCAGCGCTGGTATGCCGACGACAAAAAGCTGGACCAGACCGCCGTCCCCAACCCGGCGCCCCTCGTCGAGCCCACCGCCGACCCGGCGAGCCCGCCGTCCGTCCAGCAGGCGACCATCCCGCCGTCTGAGGTGCCCAGAGCCCCGCCCGCGCCCGCGGCGACGCTCGTCAACGCCGCCGCCAGCGCGGCCTCGCGGTCGGCCCCCGTCACCCAGCCCTCGACCACACCCCCGACCGGCCCCGGCACTGCGAGCGTCGCCCCCGACCCAGTCAAGCCGAAGCCCAAGAAGCGCAGGTTCCGCCGCTTCCTGCTGTGGCTGACCATCCTGTCCGGCCTCAGCTACGCCGGCGGCGTCTACTACTCGCTGGTCTCGGACAACTTCCACGACTTCTTCACCGAGTTCGTGCCCTTTGGCGAGGACGCCGTCGCCTACTTCGAGGAGCGCGAGTTCAAGCGCCGCTTCCCTGCCCGCGCCGACCAGCCGCGCCTGCACCAGCAGATTAAGGGCGAGAACAAGGTCACCATCCCCGGCAAGAGCGGACTGACCGCCCGCGTCGCAGAGGACCCCCACACCAGCGCCGTCAGCGACAACAACCCCGCGCCCAAGACGGCCGACCAGCCCCGCGTTGGCTCCAACCAGCACACGCCCGCCAAGGGCGTCCAGGAGTCGAAGAAGGACCAGGAGCAGAGGGAAAAGCCCTCCTCGGCAGCCACCAAGGCTGAGCCCAAGACCGTTGTTCTCGACGCCCCCTCGACGCCCATCTCGCAGATCGACCACCTGAACGTGCCCGCCGCGAGCGAGCCCGTTGTCCAGGACGTCGTCAAGATCGTCAACGACCTCATCACAGTAGTCAACGCCGACAAGACACACGATGGAAAGTACAACTCTGCGCTAGACAAGGCCAAGTCAGAACTCGCCAAGGTCGTCTCCGACATCTCCCTGCTCAAGGCCAACCTGCAGAAGGAGTCTGAGGACAAGGTCAAGGCTGCTCACGCCGAGTTCGACGAAGCCGCCAAGGAGCTCGTCAAGCGCCTCGACCACCAGATGCAAGAGCAGGAGACACATTGGAAGGAGGAATACGAGAACGAGCGCGAGCGTCTCCAGCAGGCCTACAGGAGCAAGGTCAAGTCTGAGCTCGAGGCTGCCCACAAGGTCTACGAGGCGAAGCTGAAGAACGAGCTCCTCGAGCAGAGCATCCAGCTCCAGAAGAACTTCACCCAGAACGTCCGCGACCGTGTCGAGGCCGAGCGCGAAGGCCGTCTCGGCAAGTTGACCGACCTTTCCAACTCGGTCCACGAACTGGAGAAGCTCACAGCTGAGTGGAACTCTGTCGTCGACGCCAACCTGAAGACCCAGCACCTCGTCGTCGCTGTCGAGGCCGTCAAGTCTGCCCTCGAGACACAAGTCGTCCCCAAGCCTTTTGTCACCGAGCTGGCTGCCCTCAAGGAGATCGCCGCCGATGACCCCGTCGTCAGCGCCGCCATCTCCAGCATCAACCCCACCGCCTACCAGCGCGGCATCCCCAGCTCCGCTCTCCTGATTGACCGCTTCCGCCGTGTTGCATCCGAAGTCAGGAAAGCCGCGCTCCTCCCCGAAGACGCCGGCGTCGCATCCCACCTCGCCTCCCTTGCCATGTCCAAGGTCCTGTTCAAGAAGTCCGGCCTGGCAGTCGGCGGTGACGTCGAGGCCGTGCTGGCCCGTACCGAGGTCCTGCTCGAGGAGGGCGATCTCGACGCCGCTGCACGTGAGATGAACGGCCTGCAAGGGTGGGCCAAGGTTCTTAGCAAGGACTGGCTGAGCGAGTGCAGGAGAGTGCTGGAGGTCAGGCAAGCGCTGGATGTCATCGCCACAGAAGCGAGGCTGCAGAGCTTGTTGATTGACTGAGCGTGTGTTTGGTGAGCGCCCTTGTAATGTAGTCATAGAGCTGTGAATGTATCCTTTTCATTTGTGTTGTCCTTACACATCCTTACATCGTGGCTTGCAAACAGCTACAATGTGTGCTCATGGCAAACGACCCTGATGAGGAGTGAAATTCAATTGTGCATCGGCAATGACTGCATCAAGACAGCCTCAGTCTGCGTTACAGCGGACGAATCATAGTGGGTACTGGCATAGATGGCGGTAGTCTTGTTGTCCGCAGGGTAGAGACAAGTAGTCGATGTCGAAGCAGCTATGCAAGGTGGCGATGAACAGTGTGAGAATATGCACCTCTGTCTCGTACAAGTTCGCTCACGAAGTAGCTGTGACCGTGTCTGCCGAGAAGCACGTATATGTTGATCGCATAACATTTTTGCCTGGTCCATACCGAGTTGTGCATGAAGTGACATATTCCACTTCGATATTCGACCAGCTTGCGCTGGCTGGAGCGAGAAGCGCAACGAAGACAACCAGGGACATGGTCATGGCGTTAGAAGTAGTGCTCGGGGCTGTAAAGATTGGCAAATGTTTGGTGGGGCCTGCGATGCTCTACAGCCTGCACGGCAGACTGGTGCTTTTCTGTGCTTTGGAAGCATTTCATGGCGCTCGAACATCCTAGACCACGTTTTGTAAAAGCTGAAAGGAAGAATGATAGCAGTAACTTTGTGGAATTATAAGCCCTACGAGCAAGGTCGAACGGATCGGCAGAGTGCCAGAACGGACCCGAGCTGCCAGGTACACACGCTATTCGGTGTACGTCCCGACGGCCTGAAGCAGCAGAAATACGGGAAATAATTCGGTTGGTGAAGGCGGTGGCCCCTGCTTGGCACAGAAAGAGGAGAGACCCTATGTTGGTTGAGATACAGGGTCGCTGTTTCTAGCATCAGCTGGAGTGCACTCGATGCTTGTCAGTTCGGAGGCCCCTCTGGAATAACTTGTCAGAACCAGTGCTCGAAGCAGATCAGTAGTACAGTTACGGTGCGAGAACATGTGCCTATTTCCTGCATAGGTTCGGTATTGACGGAGAGGTTATTGCGAGGTCAGGTGTGTTGCGGCTTTCGTTCCTAGCCCATTCAGCTCCGATCTGTGGGAGTGCTAGTATGCAGCCGCAGTCGAGTAAGGTAGGAAGAGCTGGTCGCAATACAAGCGGAATGTTGGTGGGCCAATTCAGTCTCAGAATGCACATCTCCATACTTAGGAGAACTAGAAGATACATCGTCGGTCCATTATCTCGCTTCTTGCGATACCAGATACAGGGGCAGACATGAATGTCCTCAATAGTCAATGGGAAGGTCCTCACCACCGCAAGATGTGCGCGGTATTACTTAAATGCTGGAGCGGCTTGTAACGCCTCAGGTGGTGCAGTCCATCGGTCGCCATGACCATGTCTAAAATGAATTAACAGTGGTGATTTTCTCCTACCGCTTTAGCTCAATCTTGGATGATACTCTTACAGCGTTGAAATATGTACAACCAAACACATGATGTCTCCAGAACGCCAACGTCGACCTCAGTACCTATCGTGAGTACGCTCGGTTTCTTTACGCTGCATGTCCTCACTCAGAATCTGCCAACCCAACCGCCACTAGGATGCTACTTTCCAACAACCTGATCCTTCAGCTCTTGTGTCTTCTCTGCGACCTGCTGTGTAACGCCCTTGACCTCCTCCTGCACTCCCCTCGCTCTCTTCGACATCCGGTCTTTCCATTCCTTCTCTTCCTCGTCACGCGCTTCCAGTTCTCGGAGCCACCTCTCCCTCTTCTCCATTCTCTCCTTTTCAGCCACCTGCTTCTCGTAGTCCTTCCTCTTCACACGGTCCTTCTGCCAGTATAGATTGCCGGCAACGAGGACGGCAATAGTAAATGCTTGGGCATATAGACGGCGGCGGAAGTAGAGGTTCGTCATTTTGTGGTCGCCTTTGCGCATCGATCGTGTCGCGCCTACAATAGCCCAGACTGTGAGGCCGCAGCCAAGGGGGATGAGTGGTTCTTCGCGCAGGCGGCGCCACATCTTGTCGAGCGTGTTCTCATTGTAAAAGTCGCTGGTTGCAGTTAGTGACAGCGATCAATTGCATGCACATATTTTGGATCAAGGCGTGCATTGGGGAATGGAACATACGCATTCTCGTCGAAGGAAGAAGGTAGCGGTGCGCTGTTGCGTGGGCCCGCCATGATGAGGTAGTATGCGGAGGTGGCGGAGGGGTCGCGCGCGGTCAATCAAGCTATTGAAGTAGTGGAAATGGATTATTCTAGGCTTTTCCACACCGAGCTCTGAATTGAAGCTATTCGGAAACCGATCTATGCGTGATAGAGCTGTTTCCAAGGCGTTGCGGCGATTTGGACGTGCCTTTGCTGCGGAGCTCATCGATTATCTCACCACTTCCACTTTCGGCCCGTTTCAGCTCCGATCGCTGCTTCCATCGTAACGCCGAGGACCGACCTACAACAACAGCAGCCTGGAGACCGAACAACAAGCATAGCGCTGCCGCTTCACAGCGTCGCCTCCATGAGTGTTACATCGACAGCTGGCAAACTCCCGTGGCGCCATGAACCATGAGGCCGAGTCGTCTCGAGCAGCATTGCGACCTGATGGTAGCTCTCCTGATCACGTCGACCACGTAACATATATCGACCCGGAGGAAGTCGCACGCGAGCGTTCAAAAGATGCAAAGGAGAGGCGATTAGATGCCAAAAGGAAGCGCATTCGGATGCTGGGCGACCTTCTCCGCGAGCTGGATCTGGTCGTGTATATGGAGTTACTTGCTCTCTACAACCTCGAGTATGCCCGACCTTCAAGCTCTCATGTAAATTCGGGGCTGATGTATGTGTAGCTGCTCGTTCTTCTGGTTTGCAGTTCGTTCGCTCGCTCATGGTAGCTTGCTTACGCCAGTCTCGGACCCGACGATGCAACGCCCACCTGACGAGCCACGACCATTTTTGCCTGTGGTAGCAGGGCTGTTCGCCGTGAACTTCTTTCTTCACATGCTGTATCCTGCGCCGTCTGCTGGCGAGGAGACAAGAGGCTACTTGCACGGCGGCTTGATGATCGACTTTATCGGTCAGCAAGGGCCGACCAGCAAATGGAAGCTCGGAGGGTTGGACTTGTGCATCTTGGTCCTACAGATGATCATGGTGTCGGTGCATGTCAAGCGTCGCGATCTGAAAAAACAGTTGGCGCAAACCACCATTGGGGAGGCACCATCCTCTAGCGGGGCAGATACAGCCACGTCAGACCCTGCAGGCGACACTACAACACCAGCAGCAAATGAAAATGCGGCCCGAAGACAGGATGCCGATGATGAAGAGCGTGGTGTCTTACGCCGGACCTACACCCTGTCAGACATAGGCGCGTATCCCGACGAAGGAGACTCGTTGCTGCAGCCCACGCAAGAGACCGGTCATATCGATGCATTGGATGTCCTTACCTCAGGACAGTGCGTCATCTTGTCTGCTGGCGTTATTGATACTATGGTACGCGAGAACGAGAATTATGGAGTGTTCCGCCAGACGCGCACAGAGAGTGGTCTGAGCGGCGACATGCCAGAAACACTGCGCCGTCTGAACACCCTGCGCGCTCGATTCGGCGTAGGTGGAGGGTGATAATAGGCACTTGACCAGCGATGTATTATCCAACTATCGTCCTCGTTCCGCTCAAAGATAACATATGTGATTGCACCTTGATCTCTTCAGGGTTCAAACCTCTTCCCGCCTGTATGCGAAGTCGCGCCAACCGAGGCTAAATCGGGCTGGTGGCCCCCACAACAAACTGGCCACGTGCGATCGCGTGGGGATACGACGCAACCATCGAACAGGGTTCCCATGACCAATGGCAAAGGCTTGCTCACAGCGAGTCCTAGAAGGGGCTGGAAGAGGACACTTATCAGGATCATTTGCGTACACACGCTATCTAATTTGAGCGATGCTGGCAGAATGAGTTGATCAAGCTGTCATAGCGAAGCATCAGCAAGTCACACCGATAATAATGACGCTGACGGGCTGGGACGCGCCGCCCGCGCCGATGTGGTACTTGCTGACAACGGCATGCCGTCCACTTCCCGCGCCCACGCGGATGTCGTCAACCCCCTTTGGCGAAAACAAGGAATTATGCACTACATCCATCGACATCCCACATCCCACATCCTACGTCCACATCTGCATCCACATCCGCACTCACATGCACGTCGTCCCCACTTCTCTTGCCGTGTCGCAGAGCAAGGGATGCAGTTGCTGAGCCGCCATGTACAAAACCCTTGCACTCATCATCGTGACCCCGGCTGGTGCTCCTCCCGCATGCCAACCCCTGAGATGCCGACCTGCCGATGACAGGATTATTGCGTGAGATAAGAGGGTGGCTCTTCGTGCCGGTCGAGACTCGAAAGCGGTCCGCTCGCTACCCTGCACCCGGTGGCTGCACGCGTGCGTGCGTCATTCACCGTTTACGCGCGATGATCAACCAGATGCAACCAGGCAACAAACCCGCCACCATAGACGGAGATTGTGCGTCTCATCGTCAAGACTCAAGACACGGCTCGGTGGATATAGATGTGTACATCGGAGGTTAGAAGCCGTCGACATGGGTGACTTGCTTGCGTCCAGCCCATGACTTCTGTAGCGTCAATCTGGTCGAAAGGCGCTGCCCCGATCGCCTGATCTGGAGATGAGACAAGGGTAATCCCTTGCTGCCATCGAATGTACTTATTCCTGTCCTGTGATGCATGCATACGCGGTGCAAGGGAGACGCTGCCTTACATGCGCAACGAGTTCGCTGCAAGGTGAAGTGCACTACACATTCAGTTGGGAAGCACCGTGGATCACAGTGAGGCGAGCTTCGTGTGGAAGCGTAGCAACGAACCCGCTGCACTCGCATTCAGGTTGCTGCAAGGGTGCTGCTTACCTGCGCTTACCGAACCGGTGAGCAGATGCAGATGTGGAGCGTGCTATGAGTGGAGAATCCGCGCTGGACATGAAGATGCCTTACGATCCCAGTGTACGGATCCCTTAAGTGGAGTTCTATATAGGGTCAGGTGTGGGGCAGAGGTCGTGCTGCGTAACATGGTCGTATACACGCTAGCCATTTGCCTAGCTGTATATCACTGAGTAGACGCTGTTGAGACGAGGCAAACAATTGGCGGAGAAGGGCGCAAGGTTCTTGCAACACTTCACCGTGTTGGGTTGCTTTTTCACCTCTTGCAGCAGTCTTGGCGCGTTGCAGGTTATTCCGTGAGGCAGTGAGAATGCGACATCGTAAGACTGATGTATGCGGCAGAGCCATTCGTTCAGCTTTAATGATCAACCCATGACGAACTGACTGGTAAAAGGATTCTGATGAACAAACAACCGCTGTGACTGCAAGGTCTTGCGCGAAATACCACGAAGGATTGAACGATGCGTCTTCGATTCGCCAGTTAACACAAATCCTTTTTAATCTCCACGTCTGGCGTGATGTGAAAGGATTACATTGCTGTGCCTCTCTGTAGCGCCTTGAGTCTAAGCAGGGACCGAGCGGTCGAGTGTGCTTCCGTGACATTACCTGATGAAGCTCAATCTTGTGGAGGTTGTTGTTGTTGTTGTTGTTGTTGTGTGCTGTGATACGATCGATATTGAGGACATGCAGGTGATCGACGCCCCTCAGATATCTTCCTTTTCTGGGGTTGTAGAAGTTGCAATGGTAGCTTTTTCGTGGCCCAGAATGTACTTGAGAATTAAGCAACAGTATATTCTGTTGGGTCGGGAAGGAGTGAACTTGAATACGGCGCCTGGAATCCGAAGTTCACCCCTGCCCGAGATGAAAAGAATATACTGTGAAGCGATCATCTGCTCTTCCCGCGACCTTGGCGACGCGATCGCGGAGTCTCGTATGGGGGGGGAAACATGCTGCCGCCTTTTTTTATCGACACATTGCTAATGCTCGATTCACACTCTATGATCCAGACCTCAAACCAAATTCGATTTTACTACATATTCCGTTAAAGCAACTTACATGACTTGGCACCATTCGTCAAATTTACTCTCTCATTTCAGCAAGCAACAATTGCTACTTTGGCTGACATGCATAAATATGTCATGTGTCGTTTGTACCATCTGTGGAGCTGCGGGACCAGTGGAGCGGGTGGGGTGGCTACTATAATGACCCGGTTGTGCGTGTTGTCAGCAGGTAGAGCTTGCATAGGCTCGCATCAGCGGAAAACTGGTCCAGGTGACTGAAGATGTTGAGTACCTGAGGCGACGAGAAGTCCTCACTGTGCTGATGCTGCGCCGTTCGATCTAGGTGCAATCTCGGTGTTCAGATCAACTCTCGAAATGCCGGTCAGGCCCTGCATCACCTGCATATACCAGCCACGTACATGGTCGAGTCGGGATCTATACCGCGTGCCTGAACACACCATATTGCTCTCGGTTCAGTTACCTGTCTAGTTGCAGCGATATCTATCTTCGCTCAAGCGGGTACGGCGGTAGAGAGCCTAGGTTCTATGGCAGGATTGACCTCGCAAAAGGCAGAGACTGATTACATCCGGCTGCCTAGCTGATGCTCGTTTATGGCGGCTCGAGCAAGGTACGCTCATGTTCCACCTGTGATGGCTGCAGATGCATCTGCATCAGGTACACAAGATGCTCAAGACATACCTCAACATACACTTGTCAGCCCTCAGACTGCCGTGTAACACTCGGCTGCGATGCTCGTCGGGTCTCCCGTGTGACGGCTTGCGTAAGGCTCGGTAGGCTCAAGTGGCGTAAATCTGTACCCATAATCACACGCAGAAGCGCCGACCAGGATCCCGCTGCTGCCCCCGCGGTCAATCAGATAATGTAATCCTTCTTGATCCTTGATTCATGCAGCACATTCCGTTACACAAGGCATCGGAGTTCGCCCTGTGGTATGCAGAGCTCCAATTTTGGTGATGGCATCAGGCGCGTTTTCGACGCAGGCAGTGTGCGGAACGGCATTCATGCTAAATTGGGGCAGCGGCGCCGACACCGTACCACGAGCGCTGTGCAAAGTGCAGGTCGTTGAGGCTAACAAGTAAGCCGGATTAGATAGCTTCGTTGATTAGGTAGGGTTGTGTGTGGATGGCAGAGCGCCAGCGAACCGTTGCGTGCAGGCGGAGAAAGGCGCCGGTGCATGATGGTGCAGTAGTGGGAACAAAACGGTAGACCATTTGCGGACACGGACTTAGATGTAATGAACGCTTTGCAAAAACATGCGGTGAGCTGCCGACCAACGTGTCGAGATGGAATGGGCATGATACGAATGTCCTGTGCAAAGGCGAGAGCGTCCTCCGCGGGGCGTGACTTGAGACTCGGACGAGACATCAAAGCGCGACATTATTTTTGGGAGAGTCGAAGCACCACTGACTGTGCCTACCTGAGGTCGAGTCGAAGGAAGCCACGATCTGCCCTCGTGCTCGAGGAAGACCGATTTTCAGTCAGCTGGACCTTGAGCTTGATTTGACGCTATTACCAGCCTTTGGGAAATCGGTGAGTTCCGAACCCGCCAAAGAGTCCCATTCAACGGCTTCAACAACCGACTTTGTGTTACCGCATGTATAACGCAACCAGCGGGGATGCCTTGACTTCGCAAGCGAACCACTCGACTTACACATTGTTCTCGATGTCTGCGCATTCAGCATCTCCATTACCAAATCATGATCTGAGGGTTCCCTCTTACGGCAGATGCGTATTCGTCGAAAAAGCACGGGAGCTACCCACCTCTCTAGATTGCTGGAGACGATCAAAGGTAGTGTTGGTGGTAGTTAACACGGACAAGAGCGCGTCGCAAACGTACGTCAAGGAAGAGCGGTGTAGACATACATCGGGGATGCGGGAGTATTTACGTTGGACGTGATGGTCACGCACCGCAGCGTGCGTCTTAAACTTTCTCTAGAGTGGCCCAAGATTATCTTCGCTGCTTGGATGCTGACATTCGTCTTATCTACGATCCAAAGATACACCGATACATGCATGCGCGCTGTTACGCCCTTCTTCACTCTGGCAACCTAACAAAGGTCGTCGCAGTTACTCTCCCCAGTAATTTGGCTTACATACAGTGCGATGCACGGGCTTACGAACTGGACCTGAATGGTACCAGTCACGGGACTCGCGCAAACTGCGAGTCACTATGGCCTGCATCGAACGTTGACTCGCGTTTTGCTCAAGTCAAATTCTTCAGATAAGTGGATCATGTCGACAAGAGCTGCGAACACCGAAAATGCACGAGTCGCTCGCCTGATTGGGTAGGCGGAGCAAAAGCTTCTTGAAAATGCTAGCGAAACAACGACGGCGGACCCTCTGGGGTATCGCAGAGAAACTAAAAGAAGCAAGACAGACGACGGCCCGGGGAAACGCCCGTCAAACTCGAACTACGACATTTCAGACGGTTGGTATTTGCAGGGCACGACGCGAGCTCGTATTGCTTTGATATTCGGACCGCTCTGGCGAGTGATAGAAAAGACCTCCAGGCTTGGTCGGTGCGAGGTGGACGTCATCCAGGCGGATGACAAGCTGCTTTTGAGTTTATGACGATGCCGTTGTTGATGGCCAGATGGCTCGATATGGCCTTACTGGGGGACACCAAGCTTGAGTGGCCATCAAGATGAAGCGCGGCATGCGGAGTTTATGGTTTGAGTTTATGAGACGACAATTTAGGTTCAGACTGCCCACTCCATCGTCCCGCCCCGGAGAATACTCCGTATACACAAGTTGCACAACACGCTTCTATGAGTCCCAGGGTAAGGGTTCGGTGGCTTTGGAAAGCGCCGATTCACCACTAGTGACCCTGTTGTTGGGAACGGGACGAGGGTGAAGAGTGCGTCATGCTAGGACTTGTGGGCGTTTCCACGAGGTCGAGCGTGCTTTAGGGCACGTACGTGGACGCACCTCAGTTGCGGTTGCATGCGAGTGTGGAGTGGCAACATGCAGAAAGAACAACCATTAGAAAGTCACTTTCGCGTATGCGGGTAATGAAATATGAGGGTTGAAAGATGGCACCATAGAGCAATGCATGATGTGAAGTCCGTCAGCAGTTGGTACCTGAGACGGACCTTGCGGTTTCTGAGAAGTCGGACCATTTCCAAGCCCGAGGGGTGATTGAGGAGTCTGGTCAGCGCCACGATCCTGGTCTCAGGACCGCAGCTGTCGGAACCCAAAGTGAAGATTTGGTGCGTGCCGTTGTGAACGTTGAGAGGCTGGCAGACGTATCCATGTAGGCAAGGACCTCAGGCCGAGGCACGCATGCAAGGGTGCACATGGCGACTGTCTTTGGGCTGAATTTAGGGCCAGTCGCGGATGGCTTGGACAAGCTTGCAAGGTTGGAGGGCCCACATAGCTCCCCTTAGCTTCACCTTCCACTTCCGCGCCTCTAGGTTGTGATTTGTTAGCGGAGGACAAGAAAACCAATGATTGGGTGGTTCAATCAACACAATTGCCCGAGCATGCGGCAAGTCGCGCAGGATTCCCTTTGGAGACAAGCATTGATGATCAGGTACTCAGGAAGGCCGCAAACCAACCCGTCCAACGGGCTGAATCTAGTTCTAAGATTCGACTCACTGCTCCGGTCGGTCCTCAGCTAATGAGAACCGTTCACTCTTAAGCAATGTGACAGTGTGATCCTTTGCCCTCGCTTTCGCATCGCCTGTGGCTGTACTTGTTTAAACCGCCGTCAGCATAACCTTCCCGTGCGTGCCTGCAGTCCTCCTGTTGAGCAACCTAATGGAGTCATCATGTTAGTCGTAGTATTTTCGAACATAGCAAGCTTACTGTGGATGGCTGGTGTTTTAGTTCCGAGTCGCACTCTGAGGTCGCTTTGTAAGAAAATGACGATGCACCCGACCGAATCCGTGATGTGTGGGCTGGAAGTGAGCAAAAGCAAAGGATGGGATGGTGCCACGATAACACGCGAATCAGGTGATGAGAATTGTGTCAATAAAGACATAAATTGTAACATGCAATGTCTATGTTCGATCTGGGAGCAACTCGCAAGAGCATCACCTCTAGCGCTCAACAAGGGTATATAACAGAACGTCTCGAGACTGTCGACAAAGTCGCTGTGGGGAAGCAAAAACGACAGCGCCTTGTGTCGGTGTTGTGTACAAAAATTACGCGCCAGCGCGATCGATACGACGCAGCTATCAGAGTAATTAAAGAATTATTGTGTCAGGATGCACGAAAAATGGTGCATAAATCAAGGCCTTGTGTTGTGAATCCTTAAGCGAAGGAATCACGCTGATCCAGCATAGTTTGCTGCAGAGCTGGTAGATGTCCCTGGCTACCGGCGGTGTATCGTTGGCCATGAGAAGAGGAGCCGGGCGATGAAGTATAGCCATGAGGAGCAAATGACGATACATTCGTGTCTGCTGAATGGCTAGACATTGGCTGGTAGCTGCCCGTGCGCCGTCGCACGTTACGGTCCGTATCACGGCCATCATCCTCATAGTCGCCATAGGATCCATCAGACCCTCCGTCGTGCATCGAAGGTGCTCTTGAAGGCGCAGGCGACAGACGTCGTACGATGGGAGACTGAGGTCGCGGGAAATGCCTATCCGCACCTGGCTGTTGATACACGAGGGATCTAAAGAAATCTCTTTCACTGCGATAAAATTCAGCCCTTTCCATGGCCTCGCGCACCTGCTGCTCTAGTCTCGAGATACTCATAGATGCTTCACGCTCTTTCTCTTTACGACGAGCTCGAAACCGAGCGGATGCACCTGCATTACGCTTTCTCTTCTCGTCGGCGACCTTTGAGGCAGCCTGGACGTCCACTGGGATCTGCACATTGTGACCTTGTTGACTCTTGATAGTCATGATTTGAATGCTGCTTTGACCGCTCGGGGCGACCTGGATCATGCTGCGTTCTGATTCCGAATGGCGAACCTCGTGTGGTGTGGAAACAAAATGACCTTGCGGACCATGGCTTTCATATCCCGAGGCAACTGAGGCAGCTTGACTGTAGGGAGAGTACTGCGTTATCGGACTTGCACTGCCAGACGGTAGGAAGTGCGCGCTAGTCCGACGTGTCTCATCCCGTGATGTATTAGATATTAGGGCCGATGTGGTCAGTGGCGTGAAGTAGCTGCCTCTGTTGACGGCTGGCGGAGTGGGCAATGCTGGTTGGGATAGCACCCCATCCGACGGACGTACGCTTGCAGTCAGGAAAGGTGATTGGTGAGCGTCAATTGTACCTGTGGGACGGCCCAAAGCACCAAAACTTTTGGCCCTGTGAAGACTGGGCGATTTGGGAGTCAGTACATGCCTAGTAGAGGGCCGGTAAGGGGGTGGGAAAAGCCTTTGAGACTTCTGATCATCCTGGTAGGAGTCTACGCTTCCTGGTCGACTTATCGAGGCAATGCTGTGTGAGTGCTGCGTCTCCACTGGAGATGGAGTGTCCATTTGAAGCCCACTGCGCCGCAAGTCTCGCTGCTGTTCGATCAGTTCAGCTTGAGGATTCAAGATGGACTGGACGCCCAATGGGTTGTCATGTCTGCGGCTTGACGGGGTTGGTGGTGTACTGGAAAGCTGGCGCAGAGGTGGAAGCGACAGTGTCAGGTGAGCTGCAGTCTGTCTGGGACTATTGCGACGAGGTGGGTGCATAGCGAATTGGGAATGGGTGGGTGACAGCTGAGGGGTCGTGCGCTCTGGACGTGCTCCGCCTGTGGTCCGATGTGACATCAGAAAGGAGTCGTCAAGACCCCGTTGGGAACGAGCAGCCATCCATGAGCGGTCTGGTTTGGATTCCTCGTAGTAGGGCGGAGTAAGTCGGTTCGAGTAATGAGCGTGGTTGGCCTGAATTGCCGGAAGTGCTTGGGTAGCCAGGGTGAAGGTGTTATGTGGGCTGCCTAGAAGACAACCCTAAGTGTGTTGGGGAAGTGTCTTGAAGGAGGCACAGCGAGAAGTGCCAGGTTCAGAGATTGTGGAGATGCAACGGAATGTGATGAGTGGTGGATTCCAGGCCTGGGTCTAAGATGTCTTGGTCGCAAAATGCTTCGGTGTGGTGTGTCTAGTAGCACAATAACAAGCAGATGAGTGGGTCGAGAGGGCAAGGTGAGGCTGCAGACTGCAAATGGCGAGGGAGGGCTGTCGAGGTGTAGGGCAGAACGTCACCGGCAGGAGTGCAAGGGCCTGATATGATATAAGAATGTGCGGTGTAGTCTCCAGACTGGAGGATCGCTGGCTGGGTACGAAATCATAAATTCTGCACCCACCCCTGTCTCCCTAGCTCCATGACCCGCGAGAGGAAAAGGACAAGTACATGAGGCCCTGTCAATGTTCGGCGCCTTTGACGACAACGCTAGGCGGTGCTTCTGGACTTGCAAGGATACGCTGGCATGCAGTGCACGTACGACGACGGCGCTACTGCACGATGGGCCATGGCCACGCGCGGAACCGGAATCCAAATCCCCACCGTAGGAGCGCGCAGGCTGAGACACGACGAGTGGCGCCCACGCCGACGCAACAAACCGACACAAGCGCATCGGCCGTGGCTGACGAACCCTGCGGCTGCTGCACAGGCCAGCGGAAGTTTGTCCGGCTGTCATTTCTGCATGGTGCCGCGCCGCGGTTCGCTCCTTGAGCCCGCTACTCAGCTACCGGACCCGTTGGCCCTGGTCGTGGTCGAGGGTGGGGCCTGTGTGTGATGTGCATGAGCGTGTCTTGTGTGTGCGAGCAGCCGTCGCCTGCGGTTGGCAGGCTGGCGAGCTGGTGGGCAGGGGATAAGACTGGCCACCGCCATTCGCAGTTGCAGTCGTGGTCGCGATTGAACTTCCTGGCGCCTCTGCCATGCTTGCACGCATTGCACAAATGCAAAGCGCATCTGCCGCGGAGCATATGGAGCTGATGTAGCACCGGGACGTCTGGACACCAGGACTGGCGCATGGGCCGAAGTGCGTCTTTGGAGCCATTGCAACATTGGCTGGTGTGTGCAGACAGACACTTGACGTAGCAACGAGCCAGGAATGCAAAGAGCACCTGCGCATCTGCGCAACCGCCTGTTTGTGCGTGCCTTCTAGGAGAGGAAGCCATCCATCTGCCGTGACTCGCAGTTAGCATGTAGGCTTGCTGAGCAACAGCCAGCCTGGACGAATCAGCCCGTGTCTGTCAAGTCTCGCACGCCGCGACGGGGACGCTGCTACGCGGCATGCGCTTGTTTTCTCGGCTGCAAGTCACCGTCGAGTACGGGCCGATATTGCAAAGCGCTGAGCTTCTGACAGGTTCCCGCAAGGCCTGCAGCATCGCAGAGAGCCGACACATCGCAGTTCGTTTAAACTGCCTTCTGTGACTGGGCGCCTTGGGCCTCAACGCAGACCCTTCGGCTGTATTGCTTGCGTCTTCCTGCGTCTTCCTGCGTCCGGACACTTCGGCCTCCCGATCTGTAGCGCCGTTGGCAGGTGTGGACAACAATAAACCTCATTGGACACAATAAACAAATAATTGAGCGCCCCCTGCACTTTCGCTCCGTGCCTCGCACTAATTGTAGCACGTGCGAAGTCCAGTAACCCCCCACCCCCTTGGTAGCGCCTCGACCTGTAGAGCAGTCGAGGGAAAGCGCCATGACGGTGTTGGTCAGGACGCTGCAAAGATTTTGCACATCAGCATCCGCCCAAGAAAGGTTGCTTTTCTGGCTTCAAAGTTTGTTTTTAATGAGAGGAAATCAGTGTTGGGCCAAAAGTCCAGACGAAGCAGCTGAGCTCTGCCCGCCAGGGGTAGGGCTCCGAACGTCCAACGCCGCGGTCAGCGCAGCGCCGTCGATGGATCCGAGCTGATCAGTGGCTGGCATTCTCCACCAGTGGGGCCAACACGTCCCGTCTCCACGCTGTCGGTGATGAAGTCACTTCACGTGGACTGGGATGATTGCGCTCGCCGCCGAAAGAAGCACTGCCCCTGTCCCGGTGGCACGGGATGGTATCTAATCTCAAACCAGCAAGCGGTTTCAAGAAGCCCATCGTGGTCTGACTCGCCTGCACCGTCAGATCGCATGCAGTCCATCTCGGTACAATTTGGTTGTCCTTCTGGTCAATGCTTCTTTTCTTTTTGCGTCCCATTCAGGTTTCGCAACAAGACAACAGCACCGCATACCTGGTCAGTATTGGAATTGATGATCTTGATGCTGCTGCCGCAAGCGCTACGAGCGCTGTCCAACTGGAACAGAACCCGTTGTTGCATGCCCCACCTTCAGGTCGTATCAGTATGCGCCCAACGTCGAACATGGCTATCACGGCGAGACTCGTGGGCGCGGTGAAGGGAGCGGCATTTTGGTGTGCCAAATGAGCCGCGAAGGGGTGTTTTGACACTGACCCGGAGGAGGGCATCTCGAACTGCCACGCCATCTCCCCTTGACTGGCTGTCGCTATCACGACGCGCGCCACGCCTATGACTCAGTCATCTCCAACGGCTGAGTAAATCACTGCTTCGTTTGAACGTCTGTCGTTACTTGACCCTCAACCTCATGGCACGTGCAGGCTACCGTTGAATGGGTCGCTCCGACAAGGAAGCATTGATGGACTACTCTCTCGTCGCATAAAGCCTGGCGTACGAGCTCGCCGAATCCCAACATTGTGAGACGGTCCTGCGTACAATGTTCGACATGTACTGAATCGTAGTGTCATGTGCTCGTTCTTCTAATCATCAACGCCGTCGACCTTACCGTACGTTCGAGGAGCAACAACAGCCTTCTTCATTTAGGACCGATAGGGTGATTCAAGCCGAATGTACGAAATATGTTTAAGAGGCAGGCACTCGTTTGTTGAGCGAAGCCACTGCTCTGACTCGGAGCTATTCAGCCTAACCCTTGTGCTTGTGTCTGCCAGACTCGACCAGGGAGAAATTACACTCAGCCGATGCTTAACCCGGGGCAACGGCAGCTGAGGCCGTCTCAGGTGGTTCTCACCGCGAATAACAATACGTTGGCGCCGGCCAACATGAGTACCTGCTACAGGTATCCAGGTCTTCGGTTCTGGGTGGCTCACTTTTGTGTATATCGATCCAATGTTGAATATTGGTAAAGTCTTTGTCGGCTGCAAACAGCTGGCAAACAACGTAAGCAACACATGTAGAATCACAACTGCAATCTGCGTTCAATTAGATTGGAGAGTGGTGCTAAAGCAGTCTAAGTTCTGCTTTTCAGACAATGATTACCTTATGGGGAAAGCCGCAAGCATGGACCTGAACTGGCTACAAAATCGTCTACACCCATATGAAGCTTTATGTCAACGTCCCAACCTCACTGGCGTCGTTTGCGGCAGACAGTTTTGCAGGACAATGATTGTCGATCTTTGCGCCCATGCTGGACCCTGCAAGACACTGATTAATTGCACCGATGGATCACCGTCGGATCTGCGGGAATGGGGACTGGACCGATTACTATGCTGGACAGTCCGATTCAGCACCGACCAAAGCTCCCCAAAACTGCCGTTATGGTATCCCCATTGACCGCTATTCCGGGGCGGTTTCGGCGTCATGCTTGATCGGGCTCTGTGAATTCGCTCGTCGATTGAAGATCAGCTCAGAACGGAGTTACACTTGATGGTGTTGCTTTCATGCTGCCTGTACCATTGCTGCTTACCAATGCGCTGAACACAGGAATGATTTCGGCGTTACCTCTTACGCATAGCGCAGCTGGCCAGAACCATTGGCTGAGCAGGACGCGCTAGTCCTGCTGAGTAGGCCATGATGGTTCAAACAAGTGAAGCTCCCGCCGCGTTTGCCGCTTGATGCCTCTTGGATATTGAAGCATAGCAGGCATGTCTACTCCTCACCCTTCTTTAGCACGGCAGGGTTTGTCTTCCTTGCTAATGATTTCATTGAAACGAGATGCGAACAATTATTGTTCTCAAACTCCCTTGCATTGTGATCAAACTTTTGATATCTAAGCCTTGTATATTCCAAGCGCCGTTATTGTCACCTCCGCGGACTGCTCCCTAGATCGTTTTAATGTGCCGTCCTGCTGAGCCTTTTCTTCGTCATATCACATGTACGTACGCAATTGCGTGTTTCATCATCAAATCCGCATAGAGTGGCCACTCCGTTTGTACAGCTCTCGCTACTCACTCCCAGTATATCTTAATCTGAGTATCAAATTCTCAGTCGCTAACAAAGCAGCAGGCAGATCTTCCGGGCTCCTCGAAGTTGTGCTCTGTCTAGCAACTACAACATCTCGAGCCTCCAAAAGGAGTAGAGCGTAGTTGGAGTTGCCAAGATAGCCGCGCGCTTATGGGTAGGCAATTTTTACAATCCCTTGCAGCGGAGGGTGACCCCGTAAGAAACCGACCAACTACTGGTAACCTTCATGTCGTATTATAACATGATAAGAAAACACACGTGGACATCAGTCTACTCAGGATCTGCAGAGCGCTCTCAATGCCACCAGCGGTACTACGTTCACACACACTTACTCATACTTGCACTGCATGAACTTTGCCGACCAAAATCGCCGCCTGACTCGCTACCAAACAGATGCCAACACGTGTGACAAGCCATCATTGGGTGAGCACACCGGTCCTACTGTCAGCGTTCTTGTCCAGATCTGTGGTAGCGAATTCATGTGCAGGAGTTTTGACCTATGCCCATGGTCATTCGAAGTCGGCTGAAAGAAACGCAGCAATCAGCCAAACGTTGCCGCAGCGTCAGAAGCCTAAACCCCCTTCTCCATGTTGCATCAGGCTGCGCAGCATGCTAGACCATACGGCAGCTTATCCTTACCTTCATGCATTGCATTCCGAATGGTCAGCCTTGGCCTGCCCTAGAAGTGTCAGATGTAATCTGAGAATGACAGGTATTGAACGCCGTGTAACGTGTCGCAAAGGGAGTCGTCCTCACACGCCACATGAGCAAGGCAAACACAACGCCTCAGCGCGATCTAGTCTGCGTTCAAAAAAGAGTGGTGATACAACAGAGGGAAGGGTATTTTGGCCGAGCCAATCGCGTCACGAGATCCCGCGGATGCGGTTCCTTTGAGAAACCGTGTGGCGAGGTGTAGACGTCGTAACGAAAGGGAGAACATGCGATTTGCATTGCATTGCATGTTCGATCGGTTTTCTCATTTCTCGATTGTGCGGATTGTGGAACTGGATGCATCTAGACGGCCGAGACGAGGTCGCTTGATGGTTGCTGCCGGGGCCTTCAATGTAGTGCCGATCTGACAAGTACCAAAGATGCCGACACTATTTTGTTGCACGTATTTCTTGCATCATCTCTTCGCATGCAGATGAACGACTGCTAAGTGCTCATCGCGCAACTAAGCGAGGTGCGCTGAAACCATCAGCCCACTGCCGACCCCCAGCACCACACGCGTTCTTTCCCGTTCTGCTCATTTGCGTCGGTGATGAAGCAACTCCTCAGGGTCTTTTCGATGTCCACAATGTCAGATCCCGCTTTCGAAAGTCCATCTCTCTTATCGCGAAGTCTACCAGTATCGCATTATTTGTTTTCTTGTTTTCTTGCAAGGCACCTCATGGTCCAAGATGGAGTGAGCCTCTCGAGATGAAATTCCTTAATGATGTGTTGAAACACTGTCTTGAAGAGGCAGGAGCTGTTGTCTGGATCGCAGCACAACGTCACACTAATGATGGTGCATATGCACCGAAGGCACGAAGCACATGTCTTCGAAAGTATTGCTTCGCATGCCATCAGACAACACTTGAAGGCCCAATGTGATTCTGCTTGCTGGTGCTGGGAAAGCGTTCAATCACCGACAACCCTTGAAATACAACGAAAGTTCTAGTCGAATGTTGTATTCGTCACCAGTAATAGAAAACCGGCTGAGTACCATGATTGGCAACTCAACGCGTACAATGAGAGCTCATGCACGCCTGCTTATTCACACGGGACCAAAAAAGCCTACCTGGGCCTTCATTCACTCCCCAAAGAGTTATGTGAACCTCACAAGGAGGATATTGTGGAACAAAATTGCTACGATTTGCCCTACACTGCACCTGCATGCAGTACTTTTTGCTCTTTACTCTCTTTCCTGAATGCTGTTTCGTGAATTGGACCCCAACTCTTGCACTTGCTCCTCAAAACACACGGAACCTTGATTCATTTTAGGAGAGGGTGTTGGGCGGGGGGGGGGGGGGGTCCCGAAGGCTTTGCAGAGTCTGACGCAAACATAGCTGCCAGGACGACGTGATTGCATGGTAATGCCCAGCATCTAAAGGACATGCGATGGCGAGCAACTTGACCTTAGCTGTATACTTTAGACATATTTGTACAACCGGCGGTAGTGATCATCTCAGCTTTGATCGCTCCACTGAAAAGTCAATTCAAGCTCAAAGATGCATAGGCGCCTGACCATGGGTCGATGTCGAGCATATATCTTGAACATTTGCGTCGTAAGCAGGGATAGCGGGTGGCTTAAGTGGTGTATTAACTTGGGCCCTACAGTGTTGAAGCAGTTGAGAAATATGACTATGCTGGACCAGCAGTGCATCGCTGCTTTAGCGAATCGTGTGAATCTATCTAAATGGTGCGTCTATGGTGGTCAGGCAAATCATGGAATCGTTTTCCATATAAGAGTATCACAGTGCAACTATCTCTGAGCCCAAGTTTCGTCAAAATTACACTCTAAATGTCCAAAATTGTCATTCTATCCGTAATATCCTACCCATGTACTTGATCCATGATTTGCTTTGTAGGAATCATTCAGACGCATGACATAGAGATGAAGGACCTTGCTACGTTCAACGATCACGTGAAAATTTGAAGTCATGCGACCAGAGAAATGGTTCAGTGCTGATGTTGTTGATGTTTAGTGGCAGTGAGGCTGAAGGCGGGAGACGCCCAAGTGAAGCTGTTTTGCTTGGCGTGACCATGACGCCCCGCGAATCATCGCCCCACTCGACTGCCTGGAGCTCCAGCTCCAATCAACTCCGCAACGCCGCCAAAGACAAACTCACCACCACAACCATGGCGTCGAACGTTGAGCAGTCGCAATTCTTTCAGCAACGGAGAGCCAAGGACGAACTGGTCGTGAAGGGTTCGTACTGTCTTACTGTTGGCGATCAAGGCATTGCTGATCTCAGTAGATCCTCCCAAGTTTGACCTCGAATCATACATCGCCAACTATGCTGGTATGTCTTCGGTGCTGCGAATCTCCCTGTAGCCAATTTCTGATAGCCTTACAGGCCATACGCGAATCGACCGACTCCATCACATCGGTTCTCACTCGCCCTACCTCGCTCTCGAAGCATACCGTCTAGCCATCACGGAGGCAAAGCAGGGCAAGAACGTCGGTCTCTACCTACAACTAGTAGGAGATGCTAGTGGTATCGCGCCTCAAGATCCCATCGCTTTGACGGACACAGTGTGGGCAGAGAAGAAAACACAAGAGAATCAGCGGGAGCAAGACAGACTGGAACATGAACTGAAATCGTACAAGAACAACCTGATAAAGGAGTCCATTAGGGTATGAGTACGCAATGGGCCCTTATACGTGGACTGGAAGCTGACAAGGCTACAGATGGGCAACGAGGATCTTGGTCACTTCTTCTATGCCGTCGGCGACTATAGCAACTCGCACAAGTCCTACATGAAGATGCGTGAGAGCTGCACCTCTAACAAGCATCTCGCCGATATGACACTTCGTCTTGTATACGTAAGCGTCGCACAGAAGTCTTGGTTGACAGTACAGTCAAACTTGGCCAAGGTGGACGCAGCGCAGCTAAAGGGCGAGGATAAGACTAAGCTCGAGCCTATTGTGTCGGCTTGCACGGGTTTGGCCCACATGTGCACAGCCAACTTCAAAGAAGCGGCGACGAACTTTCTGGGCACCTCCCCAGCCTTTCTGACGACTGATCCTGCTGGTGGCATTACATGGCAGAAGGAGGTTCTGTCTGGCAACGACGTGGCCGTCTACGGTGGCCTCTGTGCGCTCGCATCAATGGACCGCAGCGAGTTGCAAGCAAAGGTGCTCGGCAACAGTGATTTTAGGAATTTCCTCGAGCTCGAACCTCACATTCGCCAAGCTATCAATCTCTTCTGCAACTCAAAGTACAGCGCGTGCCTCGACGTGCTCGAAGGCTACCGTAGCGACTACCTCCTCGACGTATACCTGTCCAAGGTACTGAACACCATCTACGGCCGTATTCGAACGAAGAGTATCGTCCAATACTTCATACCCTTCAGCTGCGTCACTCTCGACGAGATGGCATCCAAGTTCCCCGCCGCTGGGGGTCTCACAATCGAAGAAGAGCTAGAGCAGATGATCAACGACAAGACGCTCGAGGCGCGGATAGACCTCGTTGACCGACTGCTCATCTCGCCTCCAACAAACCCCCGCCACGAGGTACACGCCGATGCTCTGAAGATGGCCGAGACGTACGACCACACGCTCCGACTGCGGCTGACGCGCCTGAACATGCAGGCCGCAGGGATGGAGATCAAGGCCGAGAAGGGCGCGAACGAAAAGATGAATGCTGGTGTGGGCGAGCGCGTGAGCGAAGGCTTGAGAGGACTGGGTGCAAAGATGGGCTATACATAGGAGGAAGCCTCGTCTTCGGGGCACACAAAGGCGTTTTTCTGATCTGAGGCGCCGCGCTCGTGGGAAGATGTCGATCAGATCAGGGTAGCCTCCATCATGCATTCAAGAGGTTTTGACGAGCAACGAGCATTTCAGGCGTTCCAAGGCACGGCGTAGAAGGCGAACATTAGCGAGGGGTACCGCGAGCATGAAGTCCTTTCGTCATGGGCATTAAAAGATCGGATATGAATGGAACGATGAACTGTCAATTGCAAGATTAAACGTGTTTCGGGCCTCGTCGTTGTCGAGGTGGCGCTATAAATTACAACGAAGCTAACTCTGTGTGACTTGTTTCACACGTCGCGGAAAAGTACGGTTCTTTGAAGCGGAAATACTCCCAGAGAGGCGCGCCACGATGCTAGGACTTCACTTGCTTCGTGCTCTCTTCTCCTCTCAGAGAGGAAAGCATCATCAACAATCGAAGCCATACGCACTATACACGAAAACGCAGCGGGGCAAAGAAGGCTTAATATAATTCAAACTAAGCAGACGATTGTGTTTCCAGCCGAACGATACCAGCCCGTCTTAATCATATTCCACCAGGAACTAAGCACAGAACCTTTCCTGATACCCTGGGAACGCGCTGCAAGCCCTCACTTCGCGCGAACCAATTCATTCTGCTGATCCTGCTCTCCAGGTTTTGGGGAAAGTTGCCGGTAGATCGGTAGGTTTAAGAAGCAAACGAGGCTTTGGCCGGCCTCGAAGCAGACGATCATAGACGGGGTTTTGCGATCTGAGGACAGTGCCCCGAGGTCTTAGATACGGCACCAAGTCCGTTGTTGGTCGAGAAACCTCACACGCAATCGTCGAGCTCGGTGACTAGTGTGTTTAGAGACATGTCGGGGGTGAAGATTGGACAGTTCATAATCTTTTTGATGGTTGTTATCAGATGGTCTAAGCATAAAAAAGAGGAGAATTGAGTGCAGGTTGCGTTTCTGTGTAAGCCAAACAATGCATTGGCTAAGCTCTCCCGAGACGCAATACTGGCAAACCACAGGCAGAAACAGCCGGAACAGGGGAGGCCATTTCTACCAACTAATCGACCTCAGGCTCTTCGGCTGAAGGTTTGTCTCCGTAGAAGCCTTTGCGATCGACACGCAACCTCGGCGCCGACTCGTGATTTTCAGTTAAACTATATATTTGCAAAGTGATCTCCTTCTGGGCCCAAAGTCCTCTGGCGATGTGAACCAATGTACTTTTGATAAATCTCCATTCATGTTCAGCACCCGATCCTTGTTCGACGTCTATGGTGATTGAGATCGCTTTGAACGAGCATGAATCTGCGAGAAGATATAAATTCCTTTGATCGGGCGGAGACACGGTGTTCACCAGACTCCAAAATTCGAACTGGCCAACCCCGGTAACGTGCAGAGCGCCGACATTGGATGGAAGTAGCTTGTTCAATTTGAGAAGAGCGCTTCTGTCTTTGCTGTCGACAAGAGTATCCAAGTCGACCCGCAGTGTATTGAGGCCCGTGAGACCGACAAAACCTGTCAGAGGGTTCTCGTGTTTCTCGTCATCTGACCATAACTGCAGATCCAGCTCAAGATATTTAAGCTTGTGACAATTCTCGATTAATGCGTCGATGATAGGTTGGCACGGATAATCTGGAACGGCACAAAATTCTCGAAGAACCAGTCGCTTCAGTTCGGTCGCATGGCGTTCACTGAAGATGGAGTGTATGCTGTTGGCAGAGCAGTAAGTATCGACTATCTCCGGAGTGTGAAGATGGTGTGAAGTGTTCAAGGGGAATAAATGGGAAACTAATAGTTCATCACATTTCTCGACGCAGATGGTGCGAAGATGGGGTAGTGTGATGATCCTCGTAGGCGATACCGTCTTGATATGGAAACCTTGAAGCCTCTGAAACGGACATGAGTTTTGTGATATCAGCGCAGACCGGAGAGGTCCACCTAGGCTATTGTAGAAATGGCTGAAAACCTCCCACATGATGGCGGTCAGGAAATGTCCGTGATATCCTGTGGTGACTCCTTTACGTACTTCATCCATGACGGTGAGGCGTTCGACATTGTAAGCCAGACAAACGATCAGTGCAAGGGAGCCCTCCGAATGGTGCCATCCAAGAGACCCGAATGTCTGCCTTGGTTGTGTCGGAACCGAGCATATCTTTGGTCATTCGATGAAGCTTGCCAACCGCTCGTTCAAGCAATTCGGAAGGTTGCGACTTCTGCTGAACCTTGACAACGATGTCCTCACTTGTTCGGTGGTCCTCGGAAAACCTGACCGTCCTGATGTGAGCCGCTAGTTCCGGACGATAAAGCACGGTGACGACTAGCCAGCGCATGCTCACATCTTGACTGCTTGTGAGATGGATGTGACGGTATAGAACCGGCTCGGCTTTTCTGCGGTACATGCTCGAGATTTGAGACATCGCGTTCTAAGCATCGTGATCAGGAAAGGCGAGGATGCGGTTGTCGAGTTCGGTGGGTAACGCATCGATTGACATTGTGGTGACGATATGGTGGTTTGATTATTGTGGCGCAGAGCTCTCTCACGGGTGATGATGGTGGCAAGGACGTCGGGAAATGAGTGGGTTGTGTCACTTGTTGACGTCGTGCCTGCTGCTTCACCTTACCGCGGGAAGGAAGGCGCACTCACTTGCTTCCAGGCTTCCGAGCATGGAGGCGACAATCACGCAAAGTAATCACAGTTCAGAGAGTGGAGTCCTGCGACGAAGAATTTGCTTGCTATAGTGCTCGCAAGACCTCTATTACAAACGGGTCTTGCTACATCAGTACCGAGAGCCGTGCAAGACCAACAAGACATGGATGTACATGAAAAGAGAATTCAAATTGATGGGTATATTGTGTTGCTGTTGAATGCCAGTCATAACTTCGTTGGTCTCATCGGAAAACATTGGTCCCTCTCGTAGCACCCCACTGATCCTGCTGCTGCGCGCTTTGGTATCCATAATACGCCGCCGGCGGCCAATTTAGATCATTCCGACCGACATTTGCATAAAGGCCGCTAGTGTCGACCGACCCTCCATTAGCAAGGCTCCCGCCGTTATGTAGCTGACTCTGCTGCTGATTTTGTCCAAGTGCTGCGGAAGACGAAAGCGTGGTTTGGTTGGACAACGCATTTTGCGCCGACTGTGAAGATATTGAGCCCTGTGTCATGGAGCGATTCAAAGCATTGTAGGGCGGATGATTGGTAGCCGTGAAGAAGTTCTGTTGAGCATGAAGGGGAAGCTGTGCGGCTTGCAGTTGCTGCTGTACTGTTTGCGAAAGTTGTCGCGGGCTATGCAGACGCTGTTGCTGCTGCACTGGTTGTCCGTCTGGACTATAGGCCATCTGCTGGGGGCTGTTGCGACGCTGGGCGACTTGATTGAGCTGTTGGAGTTGTTGCCGGTGGTTTTGTGCCACTTGCTGACGCTGCTGGTGCTGCTGCTGGTGCTGCTGTTGTTGTTGCTGTGATTGCTGTGGTTGCTGCGGTTGTTGTGATTGCTGTGGTTGCGTCTGTAGCTGTGCTTGGGGCAGCGAGGGACGCTTCTGTGGTTGAGTATGTGGCTTTGGCTGAGGTTGCGATTGCTGCTGCGACGACTGCTGTTGCAGCTGCGGACGGGTCGCTAATTGCGGGGTTTGTACTGGCGTCGTGGATGCTCGCTTTTCGTGTTCTAGCTGTTGTATACGTGCTTTTGCTTCTTCAAGCTCTTTCTTCATCTTCTCCAGCTCAGACAGTTCATTACTAGGAGCGGGTACCTGGCGCACAGGCTCGCTAGGCACCATAGACTGTCGTCGATCCTCGTTTGGCGGTGGGTCCGAGTAGAAGCACTGTCGCTTCTTGTCGTAACAGGTCTGGCAAACCGGCCGAGCGCCATCGCACTGTCCGCTTGTTAGTCATTTGAGTTTACCCAAGAACATGGTGGTCAGGTACCTTAGTCTTCTTCGCCTTACAGATGTCACAACTGACTTTGGACCGCTTGCGCTGCTGCTGCTGCTGCTGCTGCTGCTGCTGCGGTATCGGCTGATTTTGAGGTGGATGTATAGGCGACTGCAGTACGGCAATAGGTTGCTCAAGTGGCTCAGGTTCTGGGGGAGGTGGTTCTGGCGGCAGAGAAGGATCGTCTCTGATCAGCAGCAACAACGATTGCAAGCTCTGCGCCCTCAAATCGCTCTCAAGTGACGTGTTGGAGGGCCTGGGTGGGTCTGGCTTCGACGACTTCTTCTTCTTTGGTCTGGGCATTGGCTCCTCACTTTCCTCCTTGGCGCGGTTCATCAGCCTCGCCAGCGCTTCAGGGTCGTTC
This sequence comes from Stagonosporopsis vannaccii, assembly GCA_028584115.1. Classification (NCBI taxonomy): domain Eukaryota; kingdom Fungi; phylum Ascomycota; class Dothideomycetes; order Pleosporales; family Didymellaceae; genus Stagonosporopsis; species Stagonosporopsis vannaccii. Next base: position 180,693 of record VWXS01000026.1, on the reverse strand, counting down.
TCCTCGAGGAACTTCCGCCGCTTCGAATCTTTGCGTGGAGGAGGTGCGCGCTCTTCATACGTCTTGTGCACGGGCACATGCTTGTAGAAGACGTCCAGAGTCTCCTTGGTGGCTGAGAACTTGATAGATAAGACGCCCTTGCAATCGTAGACTGGCTTCGTGGCACGCTTCCCCAGCTTCGCGCCCTTGCCATTCGCAGCGCGGTCCTTGTTGAGCAGCGAGTCGTTGCAGTAGTACGAGAAGCGGAAGCTGTCGTCCTCTCTGCTGTTCCAGCAGTTGTGAAAGCTGTAGCGGTAGCCGTCTATTCTCTGTATGGCGTCGACGCAGCACTTGGCAATGGCACGCTGCTTGCGCATCTTGTCCTTTGGGTCGGCCGTGGGCTGCAGCGCCTCCATGATGCTCAAGCTGACTTTGTGCTCTGCCTTCTTGCCCGCAGCACTGCTCGCTGCAGCACCGCTGTCTGCGCCGCTCGGTAGGGCTGGCTGCTGGAAACTGGGCGGCATCGTCAAGGCTATGGCGGGGCCTGACACGGACTGGTAGGCGTGCGCGTGCGCGCCGTACTGAGCCTGGAAGCCATTGGCAGGATGGAAGCCCGGGGGCGCGTGCGGGTTCTGCGGGGCGAGGTGCGGCTGGCGTGCTTGCTGCGATTGCTGCTGCTGCTGCTGCGGCGGCGGCTGCGGCGGCGGCGGCGGCTGCGACGGGGCCTGGGAGGTTGAGTGCGAGGGCGCCGACACCATGAAGCTGGTGCCGATCCAGAAGGACAGCTGGGCCTCGGTGTGCTCGGGCTGCTCGGGCGGGGCCTTCAGGTATTCGCGCAGGGCCGTCTCGAAGTCGTCCATGGACGAGACATTGTATGTGATGATCTTGGCCAGCGCGTCGCGAGGTTGACGGCCGCGGGCCAGGTGCACCGGCGTCTGCGGCCAGAGGGCGGCGCTGTCGCCGCCCGCCGCATTGCTGAAGGCGTGCGCTGCGGCGCTGTCGGGGCCGTACGCGCTCACATTCGTCGTCTGCGCGTGGGCATCGCTGGAGTCCATCACAAGTGGGTCGGACCAAGATCCCAGGCGCGGTATTAGAGAGGATGAGGCAGCGACGTCGTTTAGCGGTAACGATACCGGGTCGTGCGGCCAGCCTCGGCGCGCCTGCAGAAGCTCCCCACAGCCCGCCGCCCATGACTGCTGGCGGTCCTTCCTCCCGCCTGTCACCTCGCCGTCAGCGCCGTGGGCAGAACACGACAGGCGGGACTTGACAGACTCGAGGCTGGCTGACGCGTGCGACGACTGCACAGACGTGCGTCAGACTCCAGCAGCCTGGAATGCGCCGGACCGTCGCTGTTCTCGTGCTGCATGTCTCCTGACACGCCGCTCTCGCTGGCAGTCTCTTGCATCTGCACAGAGAGTTCGACACCACGTCCGTGACACCATGCCAGTGCGGGGAGCGCCTCTCCTGCACCCCAATTGCGTGTGCTTCACAAGGGCACCATCCAACATGTTGAACCGCGCCATCAGCAGGATGATTAGGCTCGAACAGCACGCCCCTGTTTGCTGCAGGGACTGACTGCATGTAACCTCGACCAGGTCCTGCTTCCCAATACATTCCTTCAGGATGGTTGCCAGCTAATATTAGCCCTTCCGTGTGCTCACTCGGATCAGCGCTAGGATTTTCACGTCGTACCAGGCACACCCTGTGCAGAGGAAGCCATGATGCTGCTCTCGGGATGTTGGTTGTTCCAAGGCTACCCTGCCCCGTCTTGACGATCCAGGTACGTGCGAGACGATCAACATTGTGCTTCCGAGGCGTGACATCAGACTTGTTGATCGTCGGCGACTCGATGCTGGTCTGTTCTCGTGGGCTCTGACGATGCCATCGATGAGGGTGAATGTTACGCGCGTGCCTTGCAGCCCAGCGTCAGCCGGAAGGCGGCTGGCAGGAGAGCCATAGCCATGGTGCTGGGAGAGACCCACTGCCCAGGTGCAACCATTGCGACAATGCAGCTTTGCGGCACTGTTAGGGGGCCTGATGGACTCGGCGTACTGTGAGCATGGGTCGGTACAAGTCATCAGCAAGACAGGAGAGCATGGATGCATGACAGTAGCATGATTCAATTCCAGCATGGATGCATGACAGTAACATGATTCAATTCCAGATTGTTGTATGTGCACAGCACTATTACCAATCCATCAATATCGCAGCGCAAGCACGCTCAAACGCCATTCAACCCGGACCATAGGTAGTGGTATCGATCCAATCAGTAATCCAAGAATAAGAGCCATGATCCCCCAATAGAGAGTGATGATACAACTTGTACAGCGTCGTTATCGTTTCAGTGTGCGGGTCGCCAGCCAGGGACCATGATTTTGTATCCTCCTTTTGCCGTGTGTAAACCAAGATGAGATATTTGTAACGCTGCGTGTTGCCATCAAAAGACATACTCTCCCATACTCCTCATGTTGTCTGGGACCCAAGGCCCTCTCTCTTCCTGTGTTGCCCCGTGAAGTGCGTCAGCGCGCTTCATGGTCTGCACATCGAGATCGGTCACGTAGTCCTTGCCGTTAGGCAGCTTCATGCGGACCTCGAACTCAGAGTCGAGCATCATGTCGTCCTTCCACAGCCGCCTGGGGCCATCGTAGACACACATGACACGCTTCTTCATCTTCATCTTCTCTGTAGGACAGCCCCATGCAAGAGGGTAGTTCTTGCGCTTCTTGCGGCCGGATGAGGTGACCGCGACGCCGCCCTTGGAGAAGGTGAGACCTGCTCGTGGACCACGAACAGGTTTTGTGACTTTGGAGGCACCACCCCCGACGTGCTGCGATGAGCCGACACCTCGGGGATGTGTTGATTGTCAATTCGAGTTGGACTTCTTGATGCTGCCCTTGCCAGAGCGCGACTTGCGGCTGCCATAGGTAGCATCGTCCTGATCGTCATTGTCGAACTCCTCATCGAAGTCATCCTCATCATCGTCATCGTTGTAGCTGGGGACTGTGTACTCGATGCTCTTGGAGAGGCCATTGCGGTCCAACGTGTCAGTGACATCCTTGTCCTCGGCAACAGAAGTCAGGAGGCGCTGATTGATGGCCTCGCAGGGGTCAGCCTGCTGAACGACGCGTAGCACGCAGTCGTCCAAATGCTCGTAGAAGTCCTGCGCATTGGCGAAGGTGACTGAACAAGTCGAGCAAGTGCCGGCTACTTGTGGGCAGTAAGCCTTGCGTGTGCCGCTAGGGCTCTTCTTTCGGCTGTTGGGTGGATTTTGCTCAACCCCGTGGACAGAAGTAAGATGCCTCTTGAAGACATCGGCGCGGTTGAAGCTCTTCTCCGCAGCCGATCCACTGCCTGGACAGAAGCCGCACACCATGGTACCCTTGTAATGGGTGAGTGTGTGCCTGTTCTTGTCGTACTTCCTCGCGAAGCCCTTGATGTGGTACTCGCAAGTGGTAATCGGGCACTTCTCTGGGCGTTCGTTCTGGTGCGTAAGCATGTGGGCCTTGAGGTCCTTGAAAACGCGTCCGCATTCTGGCAGAGGGCACAAGCCCTTCTGCATTGTCTCCTCATCAAGATCAAAGCTACTTCCACTACCGCTGCGTCGGCTTGTGTTCGAGTGATGAGAGTGGTGCGATGCAACCGAGCCGCGCCTCTGGTAAGGGTGGAAGTGTGTCTGTAGGAAGGGCGATGCGCTACCTTGCTTGATCCGTGGTCGTGGGCTTTGCGCTGAGAGGTGGGTGAGTGCTGGTGAAGCAGGCTGGTCAACGACAGGGAAGTATTCCGAGTGTGATGTCCGAATCTCAGGAAAGGGACTCTGGGGAGCAAAAGCGAAGGGCTGGATCACATTCGGGTCTGTAATAAAGTTAGTCTTTTCGTACTAGATGAATCCAAGATAACACTGGGAGAAACGAACGTGGAGAGGACAAATGATGAAAAGTCTCCGAAGGAAAAGCAAGTAACAAGTTCGAAGAATTATTAGGTGAATTGGAGATCTCGTGTGAGAAACTCGTATTGGAAACGATTGAGCTTCGCCGCAATGCCGACGCTGGAGTGGTCGGAGTTCTGAAAACAGTGGTTGAGACACTGGGAGTGGGCGAGGAGATAGAAGTTGCGGCAGTCGCAGAAGGAATCACCGACTCACCAATGAATGTCTTCTCGTTTGCAATCATGGCTGGATACTCGAAACCAGAGGTCATCATAGCCATTGGGTTCCAGGACTCCATCTCGAACTGGGGAGTAACTGAAGGAGAGCCTAGAGCAGAAGACGATGCTGAGGCACCAGATTCCGATGACGCTGAAAGAATGGGAGGCTGATCTTGGAAAGAGTTCAGAGTCGAGTGTGGTGACCCGGAAGGGGTGTGATAGCTGTATTGTTGAGCGAATTTGTGTTCCTGGGCCAATTGATCGTACGAATACTGTGGCCTCGGTGCTTCGACCAAAGGCATCATGTGCTCATATGATGCGCTGAACGAGGGTTCCATGCTATATGTTGATGAGGGAAGGAAGGGTTGTGTGCTGGACATGTACTGGAGGTGCTGCTGCTCCTGCTCCTGAGCGTAAAGCTCGAAGTCGTGGTGCATTGTTTGAGGATATGTGTAGTCGACCATGATGACTGATGTGGATGGTGATTCTGCAGAGCGAGAAGATATATCTTCAGGAGCCGCTCAGACCTTGTTTCTAGACTTTAGAGTAAGTAGAGGTCAAGCAGACAAGAGCGGGCCGGGACCGATCGATGGATAAGCAGCGTTTGGCACACTAGCGTACCTTGTCGAACAGTCGTGGCAGGGGAAGCTTACCAGCTCTGCGATGAGGGACGACAGGCAGCCACAAAAGCCCGCTTCGGAAGAACTACAGTCTGATACTGTCGATTGCTGCAGATCAATTGCTGGATCGGGACGATGGGCGACGGCGCGTTGCGGTGCCGAGATATGAGCGTCTAGAGTGTGGGGGACTGGTCATAAGCGAGAAGACACGATGCAGTACTGGACTGCAGAGTCGGGCTGTAGGAAAGGTCCAGAAGAGGTTGTCTTCGTGCTGATCGGGAGGCCTGGAACTGAGGACGGTGCCTGGGGGGCGAAGTGCGGTTTATACATAAGGCGTCAGACACGACCATCGCTGGCCCCCAGTGCGGACAGTGCACAAAGCCACCGCGAACCCCTGCCCTCTGCCCTACAGAAGCGGGTCCGTGGCATGAGGTGGCAGATTGGGAACGGTAAGTCGCGCTAGGAGAAATAAGAAAAGGTCGAAGCATACCGTCCGTCATCGTCCACGTCCCCGCTCTCGATCGCGCGCCCCGACCGCTTCGTGGGACGGCCAGCCGGGGTGGATTGCGGTGAGGCCGGGTGGTCAAAGACACCCCTGTCGCCAGCCAAGGGCCGTTCCATGCCCAATGCGCGCAGCACAAGCGCACGCCAGCGAGTGAGGGCGCAGCCGTAAGTAGCGCCCATGCTCGTTCTGGTGAGGGTAAGCGGATTAGGGAGTGCATTCAGAAGATGTGCACGCTAGACCACCGCTTTTGTCGGGCAGCCATTAGACAACCATGTCTGCGGCCAGGACATGGGTCCGCCAGGCATCTGATTCGCGCCGCTTTCGCTTTCGCCGGACTGTGCTGCAGACCCTCGTGGCTGGTGAGCGGCTGTGCAAGGCAACATGACGTTTCATTGGATATGGGACGGATCTAAATTTAAGACCATTGCCTGGATGGAGTTTGGTGCTGCTCTTAAGCGAAAGCTTCCAGTGGAGCATGGGGGCGCAGTCACCGCAGCATTGCTGCTCAGCGAAGAGCCTCACCGCTGGACCTTTCATCATCGTTGTCGGTAAGCAACGTCAGACTCGAGAGCATATTTTCCCACGCAGCAAGCAGGCAAAGCTGTCGCTCCTCGCATTGGTGGGGTCGTTGCCAGCTCCTTCAAGCTGCCCCGCGAGACTCCAAGTCTGTTAGATGAACCATATGCCTGCTGCATGCGCTACAAATGTGGAAATGGCTGCGCTTGCAGATGGCGTGTACAGCGAAGCTTCGCTTCGCTTTCTTGTACCAATCGCTTCAAGCCGCAAGCTTTGGCTGCACCTGCAAGTCTTCGATTCTCACTATTGAATCTATTGTTCGGAGCACAACCGCCCTTTGTAGAAGTCGCACATAGCAAGAGCCTCACTGCACGTATTTGCCGCCATTGAATGTCATCACAGCCCCATCGTTACAGCATTCGAGAATGAGACATCGTATCTGTGTTGCCATCTTACGGAGGCGGCTCCATAATCTCCCATGGCCCCTGGATCCATGTGGCCCGATAACATGGATAAGGTTGTGGGACAGGCGTGAACTGCAGCTTGGAGCGCGGTGCTGGGTCTCGTGGCCCTATCGCCTCGTCTGCCTAAACCCTATCGAGCATGCACACCTGCAGTGGGGTATCACTTGCCATCCACGTCGATATTGATTGTGTCACAGTCTTGCCAGAGGAATGTAACAATGCCCCTCATCGCGCGGTTCGGGATGGGTTGACGCCGTCTGAATAAGTTCCTTGGTCGGCCACTCTGTGTGACCCATGAACGTAACGGTCATCCGTTCACGTGGTGGAGCCTTCATCGTTTTGGTATCTGCGGGGTTATTCCTCGTGCGGCGCCGTTCTTCTGCCCTCGAGGAGAGCTACGCTAGGTACAGCGGCCTACAGCCCCCGTAGCTGCTATCGGTCCCTATGAGCCGCTCGCACATGCCAGCCTTACAGGTGCTAGATTTGGTTGTTCAAGGTACCACTGATCGATCTGGCCAGTCTACTCTGGGCTACGATTGCTGCTGAACGTGGCCATGCGACAATGCATGCTATTTCTGGTCGTCTAATAGAGTCCATGATGAGTCTTTTGCATTCGTACCGCAATCGATATTCGGTGCATTGATGGACAGCTGCGGTGTACCCACCGACCCCCGGTATGCAGGAACCGAGACGGCAATACAACAATAACAACATCGTGATGTCGCGAGAGAGAGTGGCTAAGCACCGCCACAAGTGTTGTATTTAGGTGGGGGCTCTGCTTCCCAACGAATCATTGAACCACGACTGCTTACTCATGAACGTGCTGGGTTTTGAGCCAATGGGTGGGAGTGGATGGTTCGACAAAGCCCCGTGGACCAAGAGATGAGTCTGGACGTCTTGTCTACGGGCATGACCCTGTCGATCTTGGTCTTGGCCGCCGAACGACCACAGAAAGGGCCGACGCAGTGCACTATCCCAAAAACGTGCCTGTTTCGCGAACATCCTGGACAGATGTGCTGCACTGTGTAATCGCTGCCCCGTCAGTGTTGCCTCTTCACCAAACCGAAGGGGTATCTCAGTAGATGTGGATCCAACATCAAAGCAACTCACAGTGTGCACCTGGGCTAAAGCCATAGATGCCTTGCATCTATTATCTCTTGGGATGCGGTCTTAGAGATAGCTTCTGGGCTGAGCTCGCCGTACTCAGACACTGTGGCGCCCTGAACATCGATTAAGCGACGAACGCCTTGGGACATGCGAAGACTAGAGGTGTGATTGAAGCCGCATCTGAGACATGCCCATGGTTAGTCACTACATCGAGCCCGACAGCCCGCGCTCGACGCATGTCACTTGCATTTTACAGGCCCAATCTTGAAGTGCTTTACCAATGTCTACAGTGGTCAATGTCGCTAGACCTTGGGCGAGGTTCAATGCATCGCTTGTGGATAGGGCCACGTACGAAAACGAATGAAAGCGGAATTAAAATCGCTTCTGGAAGGCCACATGATTGAGAGTGCAATACTAAACATCCTGCAAAGTGCAGCCGCATGGGACTCTGGAAGCCACGTTGACGGGTGATCAGCACATGAGGCTTCGTGGGGACGCGCCGGCGGGCTGGATCCCCTATATCTCGTGTTGCAGCAACCTAGTAGCGGAATGCAAGCATACATATGAAGATCCATACCAACCAGTCGGTGGAGCGGTATGATGTGTCGCAGTTCGCTGTTCGCTGTTCGTCGCGCGTCGCGAAACCGATAGCGTTGTGCTTCCATTACACGGCACGTCTTGTGCAAGCGTGGTGAGCCTCCGAACATCGCAGTACTGATATTACCCGATTCTCTTGGGCCCACAAAGACCTGGCTGGCGAGCAGGCTGCTCGAGCCTAGCACAATAGCCGTTTTGAGTCAACGTGCGCACTGAAGCAGACAGTCTTACCGTTGATTTCGGGTTGACCGCGTGGGAATACGAGAGGATGTGTTAGCTTGGTGAATGGCGTCGACGCCTCGGCCTCGCCTGTGCAAAAGCTCCCCACAAGCCGACGCCATGGGTCAATGCTTGCACCGACCCAGTGGTTTTAGCGTTCCCAGAGAAATCCTTCCCGTGAGCTGCCAAAGGACACTTTGCCATGTTCGGAAGGGAAATAGCGGGCCGTATCTTGTGAGACGCGTAGCGAATGAAAGCAGTGTATTCCGGCTTGATGACAAGGATGTCTTTGGTGGCCATGCAGACCTCAAGCTAAGGGTGGACTGATCTCCGCCATCAGAGCCTCATGCGTACTGTCCACGGCTCAGCGCAATCGGTTGAACAATGAATGGGACCCGTTGAATTAATACGTAGAACAGGTCAACAAAGTTCACTCGAAAGCACATGCGATGGCGACGCTCTGCCAATCAGTCCAACCGTTACAAAGCCCGTAGGGCGGGAGACTTGTTTAGTTAGTTCTGCCTCCCGAGCCGCAAAAGACTTTCGCACGCAAGCGGACCGAGTTCTAACACCGACCGTACACACGGCGAGTGTTGAATGCAATCTTGTTGTCTTGGTATGGACCAGGAACATGATCCTTCTAGTTATGTCAAGATACTGGAACATGTGTAGTGAAGCGCAACGGTAACTTCCGGCGACGGGTGTTCAAAGCACAGGGTCAAGATTGGGCTTTCAAGGACCCTGTCCGCAAAAGCAACTCGTAAGGCCTGCGCCGAAAGATGTGCAAGCCCTGTGACCGTCGGGCGATTCAAGCGAGATGTATTCCGGAACGAGCTTGGCTGCTATGTTGGTTTGATTGGCATGTGCTGGACGTGAGGGGGCGGGCGTTCTGCTCGATCGAGACCTTCTCCTCGCCAACCCCAGTCCCGCGGAACAGGTCGAGCCAGAAGACGACACGATTTGTCCGTTTGTGTGCAGACGGTCATGAGCTTTGTTTTCCAAGAAGGATTGGAATCGCTGCAAAGAGATGCAATGCACACTGTCCCGTGTCACGCATCTCAAGACCGAGATCATTGGCCCAATGGTCGGCGACGCAACCTTGACAGGATGATCAAGTCTGTGCGCTGGTTTGATGGACAGCGATGCTGTCTGGGCGCGTGTTTTGCTTCGGATTGCGAATTTAGGGGCCAAAGACAGGCCTAGCGGAGCCGACCGTGAATTGTCGCCGCACCGTGTCCGACCGTCTGCAGTGTGCTTCATCGGGCACAAGGTGATCTTCGCATGACAAGGCACAGGAATGACATGAAGTAGTGGTAGCAGTAAAGTCGCGTTGTGATTGTGGTCAACCAGAAAGTCGGGTGCGTCCGCGCCTGCCGCCCGGAGATCGTGACGAAAGGGGAAGGATCTCCTCGACGCCTTCACCCGGAGCCTTCAGCTCACATCTTTATCTCGACGACGAACGCGTTCTACAGCTTGTTTGAGAAGAACTTTCGCAAACGAGATCCATACACTACACTTTAGAAACCCCTGAACTGGTTGTGCAAGGCGGTGACCTTCTCCAGATCAGGCTTTTGCGTTACAGAGCCTAAAGCAGGGCGGGTACCTGGTGGTGCGGAGGCGCGCACCACACCTTCATGAAGCAGAAACACCGCTGTGAGTTGTGAACCACCATACTAGCTTGACTTGAAGCCACTGGTAGCAGGATTGCTACATGTGAGCTACGCCATTAACCTTTCCTCCTTGTACAACGACTGAGATTCCTGCAAGGCATGATTCGCGAGCACTGACATCTTCTTGTCATTCCCTGAGGAATCCGTGAGATAGATTACACCAGAACCAAGGAAAACTGCTTAGAACTACCCTTTGAGTTTGACAGACGTGAACCGAACGAGTACATTAGGCTGCAAGGTAAGCGAGAGTCGCTTCATAAGCAGATTGTTAGATGCACCCACACCTTTCGTTGACAAGACGATGAAATAATTTTTCGCTTACCTGCTGCAGCCACTTCAACAAAGCCGTGCCGCGGGCTGTTTCGAAACATGCAGCCCCCTCAATATGGTGAATGCCGCGGGGAGAGCGTGAACGGTAAGGGATGGATCACCTAAAAGTACACTAATCAGCTGATAACAAACTTCTTACGTCTACTCGGAATATACGTACGTCCTTCAAAGTGATGGCAACAATATCGCAGCATAAATCGTCTTCCTCTCTCACACCAATGCTTCGCAAGTTGTGAAATCAGGGATGATATAAGACCAGCTTCGACGCCACTGACACATTGGCCAAGAGCCGTTCTCAAGACAGTATTGTGGGTAGCATGTTTGGGTGAGACTGGCTTTGACAGCGACCATGAGTTATTCGTTAGCTCTCAGAGCCGAGGCTGTTCAAATAATCAACAGTATACGAAGTAGTATGCAGTGAAGTATATTACATTTAGAGGAAACCCACACCTTCTCACGTCAAATACAAATCCTCTTTACAAACTACATCCAGCACTGCTTGGAATCGTCCAATACACCTGATCAGACCAAGAAAGCCATATATCGTAAATTTACCACCTCTTCCGCAAATCCTTGTCGTGTAAGAGGCGACTACCGAGCATGAATAGTGAACCGATTGTGATTGCAGTCCCCTGTTGCCCATTAATAAAACCTTAAATCACTTTGGAATGCACTCACCGAGAAGACGATCAGCCACCAGTACCCCTCTCTTGTGTTGTCGTTCGTGATGAGCGCGCTCCCAATCGGTGTCCCAACCAGACTGGCGATGGCAACAATGCTGTAGAAGGCACCCACCCGCGCACCCAGGTTCTCATCCGGTGTGATCTGTCCAACCACCGACGGCATTAACGCTGTGAAAGTACCAGTGCCGAAACCATAAAGGCAGGCAAATAGTACGGTCACAGCAAGAGAGTCGATGAGCAGCCAGACGAAGATACACATGCATCCTATGAACATGACCATGGGCCAAAGAAGGTTTAGTCGGCCTATATGATCGCCGAGAAGACCTCCGCTAGATGATTTGAGTACATGATTCATTGGTGTAGGTTCAGTGGTTGACTTACACCACGGCTCCCAGAATGCTACAGCCATTCATCATGGGCAGGAAGTACCCTTCTACATCATTGCCTGGGTATGCTGCATTTGTGTACATCTCTTGTATTTGTGAGCATATACTAAACATAATAAAAGAATATCTGCTTACTGATGTAATACGACGGGATCCACTGTCCCAGCTGGGCAAAAAAACCTCCGATGCAGAGCACGGCATAGCGAATATCGAGAAAGCCGCGGAAGTCAATTAGGGAGCCACAGTTCCTTGGTTGGCCTTTACCAATGGGCTTGCTGATTGAAATTGCTATTGCGATCGAGTAGAGAACACTAAATATGTCAGGTAGTTGTCGTTACTTGCAGCCGATCACTTACGCGACCTTCAGCGCCGCCGCACGGAGCATCCACTGGAATCCTAGAAGCGGTTCAAGACGTTCGAACATGAGGGGAAACCCAATGCCACCCAATGCTGAACCAGCAGCGACTAGACCCATGGCGACCGCTCGTTGTTGTCTGAAATGCTGGCCAACGACCGTAAGTGCAGGTTGTGCTCCAAAGGCAGCAGCGAACCCCACTAGTAGACCTTGGACCAAAAATACCTGCCAAAAACGACCAGGTTGTGCAAAAGACAGAATTAGCAAGCCTATCGCCGTCCCGCTGCCTGCACCAGTGTAAAGCCACTATGCCAAGTCAGTAGCAGCTTCTGCACAACTCAGAGAACCCAGACTGACTCTTACACCATAATAGTCACATAGGGCTCCAGATATTGCTGCTAGTGAGTTCATTAACGCAATTTGTAGTGTACCGATGAAGGCGATTGTTGATGTCGGCGTGTTATTGAGGAAGTCATCGCTGTAGTAATTGTTGAAGAAGCCGAAGCTATTCAGCACTCCCATGGAAGCATAATAGACAAGCATAGAACCAACCACAGTCGACCATGCAGCCACGCCACCCTCACGTTCTTCCTTGATGACACACGTCTCGGATTCAGCCGTGCTGTCTGAGGCTCGACGCTCGACGCTGTTGTGAAACTTTTCTGACATCGTGCAGGAGAAATGACGAATGTCGTGCTGGGATGAAAGGTAAAGCCCGCATTCCGGAAGCGTCTCCCCTGTACATATACATGCCACTCAATTTCTCAGGGCAGTATGCATGCTCAAACACAACAGCGCGGGCTCAGGGTCCGTTGACAATGTGATGTCGCTATGTCATCTGAGATACGTCGGAAGGAAAGGAAGGAGCCGGTTTCTTGCATTTGACACAATCACGCCCTGTTGGATTCATGGATGTCATGTTCTTCCCTGACAACGATCGAGTATGTAGCCAGTAATGGTAATGATCGACATAATTGCGGCAAGATTGCGGACCCTGGAATGCAGGTACGCTCGTATAGAGCCCTGTTGCCTATAAGTGGGAAGGCTATACTTCAAAAGAAATAATACTTAGGTGTTACACACGCTCGGGAGACGTATATATTTGTGCAGCGGGTGTCTCCCGCGACCAAGCGAACGGACCTTTCAACAAGTGCGATTAGCAATCTCTCTGGGCTTCTAGTCTGGGAAATACATCATTCACGTAGGCTGTTGCGGATGATTGATAATTGATGTGAAAGGTGTTAGACCCAACGTTCTTACTGTAGTACAACGATCGTAAGAATACTCCAAATAGAGCTACTGGAAAAGGGAACCGTTCATTGCATCTTATGCGTCCGGGCCGAACGTGGTCATTCCTGCACGTCATCTGCCAATGATTGGGTGTTGGTTGACGTCGAGCTCGGATGGTAAAGGTCGTGCATTCCGAAAGTAGGAAAGAGCTCGCGGGAGGGGCACAGTCTGGGCGATGTGAGATCGAGTAGCGGTCTCGGGTTTGACTTTCCTGCGTAGAGAAGAGATAGATGTCATGTTTCTCAACAACACTGCATAGTCTGTTCGTATCTCACAAAGTCTTCATAGAGATTCGACCATGCAACCATCCTCGTTTCTACTTTTGTCTTCTGCTTGTAGTGATTGTTTCTGGATGTACGCGTATGGATTGTTTGCTCGGATGGAAATGCAGGTGATGCTCATCTCTGGCACAGAATGAACGCGGTTTGATGTACTGTAGTTCAAGATGTCATCTGCTGGACGCGTACCAGCAGTCAGGGACGTTGCACCGGATCGAAGGAATGCCTTAAATAGGATAGTTCGATCGGCGGCTATGTCCATAACACTAAGAGCGTCCGTACCATCGACACCCTTCCAGAGCCGTACCTTGTCGTCATTCGCACCACGATCAGTCAGTGAAGCGTCTTTCAACCTAATATCCACGCGCTGCAGCTCATAGAGGTCTTCCATAGGTCGACGTTCACCATAGCTGTGCGACGTTGGCGATTTGCCAAGTGGATGGTTTGACCTGTATGCTTAAACAAGTCCTTATAGTGGTCGCAGCTGTGGGATCGAGAGATCAACATGTCAAGAAATTAGTACACCAAGAACAATGCTAGGGCAGCAGTGTGCCCATGATAGTGGTTTTAACCTCTGCAAAGCCGCACAGGACCTACGTTACATACTCCCAAATGCTGCGCTTAGATAATCACAGAATTCCAGAAGCATAGTCTGTCGAAAGTAGATGCTCGGACAATCTATATTTGACAGCCCGTGTCTCGTGTCCATTGACTCGAAGTTAAGGCGCTCATAGCTCTCGTTGTACGGAGAATGGAGGAAGGGCCTTCAACTGCATTAAGATTATTGTATTCAATTCATGAGAAGACGGGGCCATACGTTGTTGACCCACATAAGGAAGCGGCGCCATGCTCGTCTAATGTGTAAGCTGCGTGCATGTGACATAATGAAACCAGATAAAATATAAAACATATGGCTGTAGAAGGTCAGACAGTCTGGTGCTTTGCAAAATGCACAATACTACGCACATAGAGCTATCCTCTGTCAAAATAGCAGATGGGACGAACAAATGTAAGCTTGGTCATGCAACTGCGCTCACTTGACGAGCACCTTCAGTAATAACCATATACTGAACTTTCTCCTTGGTGCCACATCTTGGTTCCCTTGCGCTCCTACACGCAGGGATGTTGGCCAAAGGTGGAAACCTATTCGATTCGCGGCCTCCGCGAAGACAGGGAAGCTGCAACCAGTCCTAGCAGATATCTTGCACGGTCACCTATGTGAAGCCTTCGATAGTCGTTCGATCCCGCTGGCAGTTCAACTCCACTACGCCAACAAGTGGTCCAAGACTATGGGAGATGGGTCTGCGCATCTGCCTTACGCGGTCAATCCGCACCCCTTCGCCAGCAAGGTCATAAGCGTTGCGGGAGCAAGTCGAGGTATGGGTCTGGTTTTCGGCAAGTATCTGCTAGTCCATGGGGCAACAGTCTCTATGTGCGCAACCTCAGTAGACAACATGTCCAACGTTGCCCAGGAGATAGACACCGAAATCCCAGACGCATAAGATCGGTATTGGACTTGTGCGTTCGATTTTGCGAACTTCAAGACCGTTCGGTCTTGGATTGAACAAACTATAGCCAAATTTGGAAGGCTTGATGGGTGCGCAAATGTTGTTGGTGAGATAGTCTGGTGTGTGTGTCACCCATGCCCCGGCGCTGACGAACTCGTGTAGCTGTGGAGCAACGTGAGATCTTTCCCATCGTCAACCTTGACGCTGAGTACTTTGCCCGGCTTTTCAACATTAATGTCCTTGGTACATTCAATAGTCTGAAGGAAGAGATGAGGGTGATCAAAGACGGCGGCTCGATTGTGAATGTTGGAAGTATTGCGAGCCAATATGCAGCACAGGGCGTGTCAGCGTACGTAGCAGCGAAGCACGCCCTTTTCGGGTTGACGAAGGTACCTGCCTTCGAAGTGGCACCAAGAGGTGTGCGTGTACATGCCTTATGGCCGTATGTGTTTCGCAAATTGCGCCAAGGGCGTGAGCCTGACTGTCAGCAACGGGTGCTTCAACACAGAATGATGGCGAAGCCGTACAATTCACCTGTTGGCGAACTCCGCCTCGACAAAGCAAAGACCAGATCCCATGCATTCTGAAGCGAGAGCTCCCAGAAGTTTGGGAGATCGCAGCATCCGTTGCATTTCTTCTTGGCGACGAAAGCGCACATGTTTCGAAGTCATCGTGGTTTGTTGATGGCGTATGGGTTGAAGGCAACTACAGCTCAGGCTAAACGGGCAAGGACCTGCCTAAGTTAGCCAGGGTGATCTCCCGTCAATACGTGAGGCGCCCAAGCCAAGAAGGAGGCTGAAAGATAAGGAAGGGGTAAGAAAGGCATAGGCAGATCCTGCAGCGTCAAATTTCGCCGTCCGTCTGTGAACACAGGCTTCGTTGTGTCAGCGCTACAAAATTTTGGCCCTATAGTGCAGGCTCTGTCAAGCTTTGCATTCCGATTGAGAGCAGTTTCCCAAGGACCAGGTGGCTGGTTGGCATGCAAACCAGTGCTTCTATTCTTGATTGCCTTTTTTCCAGCCTCAGCCCTGGCGTGCCTTTCAGCCACTTTGCCGGCTGCAGGTCAAACAATCCCATAATCTCACGCAAGCAGCAAACAAGTTAGACCACACCACCTGCTTTCGAGGCGCGCCCTCGAAGGCAGCCGAGGTAGCATTTACGCGACTTGGTGTAAGCCTTACACAGCAGTAGGCGACCGAAAAGAGCAGAAAAGGGAGTATGATACCGCCAAGTGGCCAGAGCAGTGGGCTATACGAGTCGCAATTTTGGATATGTAGGCGCCTGAGCGTTGGCTGTGTTGGTATCCTGTGCCAGCGTGAAAGTCTCAGTAGCAGTCCCAAGGGCAGACGCTGAGCTGATGATGACAGAGCAACCTAGAGGAGAATAAGCTGCTACGGAAGCGTCGTCGTGTTCACGATGCTCGATGATGAAAGCCCCTCGCGTCGCCATGCGGTTTTTGTGCTACTCCGCGGCGCGACCGCTCTTAGACTGGTGTTCACTCGTATCCGGCCTATTCTGGGCGCAAATGGCACCATAGAGGGCAGATCCGCCAATCACGCCCTAATGCCTGCTCAGTCACCTCCCAACACGTCTTTCTTTACCTGGAGCAAACTCGGCCTAATAACCCAATTTTGCATGGCTCAGCCCTGCCCGCACCCGCCGCCGCACGCCGTTCATCTCATCTGTAGATAGGCTCCCGGAAAGGGTGCGCGGATTTCGTGTCATTTCCTTGCTCATGTCCCCTCGCACTGCTCGCAGACTCTACCTCGCGCTCTAAAAACCGTCCCACTGCCCCGTCTGCCATATGCTGCGGTCTCTCCCGAAAGCTCTCGCCAGCAATCACAAGATGAACGCCCTGTCCAGTGCCCCAAGAAAGTAAGCACACCCCCCGGCTGGTCCAACGATCTGCATTCTGGGTTCCCGACTGATCAATGCGCTGCAGACCCGTAATAGCTGCGATTTCCATAGTCACAGCTTTGATAGTCCTCTTCAGGTTCTTCGGCGATGTACCAGTCGACTACTACAGAAACTACGCCCCTGGCGAATCAGTATTACCCACGACACTGAAGAACGACCAACCACAGCCTGGCTACTTCAAAGCACAGCCAGAGTGGGACTGGAAGGTACCTGACTATGCTGGGTGGAAAGGCTATGCGCGGAATCCGCGTAATCGGGACATTGTCGTCCTGACCGCGAGCGATGGCGGCGGCCACAACAGCGCAATCCCTAACGTCCTCGAACGCGTGCTGGACGACCGCGAGAAGTACTGCGCAAAGCACGGCTACACCAACCTTTGGCTCAACACAAGTCGCTACGATATTGGCGAGGCGCACAGAGTATGTCGCCTACACTAAAACGATGTCCCAGTAAAGCTCCTGCTAACACAACTGCTCCAGACATGGTCCAAGATTCCTGCTGTTGCCGAAGCCTTCTCCCTTTACCCGAACGCCGAATGGGTCTGGCTTATTGATACCGACATTATCATGATGGAGCCAGACTACGATCTTGTCAAGGAAATCGTTGGTCCCGACGCCATCAAGCGCGGCCTGATGCGCGACACACCCATCCTCGACGGCCAGCTCAAGAAGAACCCTACACACATCAACACTCCCAAGGACTTCCGTGTCGAGGACATTGACATCCTGATCACGCAAGACCACCAGAGCGTCAACACCGGCAGCACTTTCTTCCGCCGCTCTGCATTTACTCGCTGGACCCTCGAGATGATGACCGACTATACCATGCTTATGGGCCAGGACCACGTTGGCGCAGAGCAGGACGCTATCAAGCATCTCATGCTCGAGCACCAGCTGGTACGGAACCACGTCGGCATATACCCTCAACGCAAATTCAACGCCTACGTTCAGGGCGGCGACAACATGGGCTACCGTGACGGCGACCTGCTCGTCCACTTCGCCGGCTGCTGGGTCGGCGGCAAGTGCCAGGAATGGTTCGAGGAATTCTGGGGCAAGAAGGGGCACAAGGACGTCTGGAGGCCCGAGAACGGCGGCACATGATCACCGACACACGATTCAGCGACCCATGAGCGAACGACTTCTTCTGATCATCACGCAAGCATACCCACGACCTTCCCTTCTCCCTTCATGAATTCCTATTTTATACGGCTAAGCGGACATACATAATTAATCTCCTGTAAATATACCCTGTAGCGGACATTTCCGAGCGAGCGCGCAAGAGCAGGATCCGGCGTTTCGGGCGCAAAGCAAGGCTGCAGTCGTTTTGGCGCTGCAATGAACGGTGCATATAAAACGGCGTTACTCAATGTTCATATTCAACAAGTTCAAACTGGGCATTCTCACCTGTCAATCCCACTCGCATGTTGTTTGCAAGTTTCAGATCCCCGGCCCTTGCTTCGCGTCGGCACACGACAGCCTCAACGTTTTTGGCTGTACGGTTGTGAGCGAGCGGAGTCGAGAACCAATCGCATTGGCGTCCTGCTGAGGTGCTACTTTGAGTTGCTCCTAACATCTGCCATCTTTATTCGAACGCCAGACACGCGCCGTGCAGATCAATCACTTGCTTCAATGGCAAGCGGGAGCATCACCAAGCCCTTGTCGCGTGGGCGCCGACTCGGCGCAGATCCGAGATGTACAGCACGTAAGATGCGATGCGTGAAGGGAAGTTTGCGGTTGGCCATGATGTTCGATCGCTAGGTCTTGCATAAGCTCCCTTCTAAGCCGTCGTCAACGATGGCAATCCTATCCGAACGCATATTTGCCGCAAATCCGTGGTGACCGCCTAGTCCCGCTTGTAGACCAGTCGTCGATCTCGACAATTGTAGATGAAGAACTTAACTGATCCGGGTCCTTTAGTGCATAAGTTGGACCCAACGGTACTATTTGACCTAGAAGGTACGAGCACATCATGTTGTAGTTCTTGATCCGTCTCGAATACATTGCTGTACTTTCAGATAAGCGGCTTGGTTTAAGCCATTCCTGAAAACGTTTATTCTCCAATCACTTTACCATCAACCTTTCCACCCTCAACATCTACACCCCCCTTGAACTTGAATCTCTTCAACCCGCGCACACCAACATCGACCAAGAAGCAGCTGCCCGCAAACTTGTCTACAGGCTTACCGTCATCTCCACTGGGTCCGCCACCACCCGCAGACGTGATGAATAATTGTGTGCCAACGAAGCAGGGACAGGTGACTTGGCTAGTGGGAAGCTTGATCTCCGCAACGACCTCGCCCTGGGGCGAGATCCTCAACACACGGCCTCCGTCGTGCAGTGCAGTCCACATGTATCCCTCCTCGTCGATGCAGTGACCGTCTGGCACCGCGTTTTCGCCGTACTTGTTATCCTTGGGCATGGTGAAGAATGGTCGCTTGTTTGTGACAGAGCCGGTCGTAGAGTCGAAGTCGAACTGGTAGATGATCTTGTCGGGGCTGTCGGCGAAAAACATGATGTTGTCATTCTGGTTCCATGTTGTACCGTTGGGGATACAGATATCGCTGAGCGGGCGGTCGAGAGACAGGTCGGGGTTGAGGCGGAAGACGGCACCTGCGTATGTAATCAGCATATTGGTTCATATTGTAAGGCTGGCCCTGACTTACCATCCGACCTCATCTCCTCAACCAATGGGTCGAACATGAAGCCGGCCCAAAAGCGGCCCTGCGAGTCGACTGCGCCATCGTTGCCACGGAACTTCTCGTGCTTCTTCGCCTTGATCTCATCCTCTGACCAGACCTTCTTGACCCATCGATAATCCCCAGTCTCCTTGTTTGCGATTCCGTAGCCGTATTTGCCACCAAAAATGAACTCTTTGTCGTTTCCCTCGATGTCTGCTGTGCAGCTGTGTGCTGTAAGCTATACTGTTTGTTGTTTGTATGGAAGATTGCCAATCAGATGTCTTTTGACTTACCCTAATGAAATGTCAAGCTTCTTCACAAGCTTGTGGCTCGAAGGCCCCTTGCTGATGTCTACGCGGTGCAGCTCCTGCTTCTCAACGTCGAGGAAGCGTACTGTGTTGGTCTCCTCCTCCCAGAAAGGACCCTCGCCGAGCGAGCAGTACGTCTCGATGTAGGGCTGGATTCATGTCAGGGTCTGGCTTCGAGTCTGTTGCAGTGAACAAAAACCGAACGATGTGTTTGTTGTGGTGCAGCTTGGGTCGCTTTGGCCTCAGCGGGGCACAACTGGAGCTACCCCTCCACGATTGCGCTTGGATCTCTGATTGTATCTTAGGAACCATACCTCTTTGACCTCGTAAGTTTTGACTTCAGGCATTGTGTGTGGATACTTTTGTGTTGGGACAATGATCCAAGCTGTCTAGATGTCTATGTTGTGGTGGACCTCGAAGGTATCTGTAGTAGCTCTCTACCATCGAGGAAAGTTCCACCTTTTGTTGATGGCGCCGCTCCCACTTTCCGAATGACGTCCCGATGAGCCGCCATTGAAGGCTCGGCATCAACTCCAGACGGTTTCTCACAATCTTCGTTGCTCATAATCCGTTGCAATCACGGCACAGTCGGGACGTCATGCAGCCAGGTGGCACGCTCACGGAGCATCGCAATCTATTGCCAGTAAAACACCAAAGCGCATCCATGTACAAGAGACAATGCGCTTTCGAGGCACAGTGCTTCTGATGTGCGTCTCTATGGAGAAAGGTTGAGTTGTTTACGAACGATATTATCCATTAGAACAACAAATGGCAGAATCGTCGGTCTAGCGGACCGGACAGCCCGTGCTCGTTTAGGTCAATGTAGCAGACACAGTCCCGCCGTTCCGTAAAAGGATTCTGATGTTTGTACTGTACTGGTATTGATAATGCTGTATCTGCTCGCTGATATACAAGATGTAAAGTGGGTATCTTCCAATGTTGAAAATCTGCTTATGCAGCGGCCTCCTTCTGCTTTCGTGCGTCGTCCTCCTCTGGCGTTCGAGTAGTCAGTTGAAGAGCGTGAATGCCACCTTCTTGTGCCATCTCGTCCTTCATCAAAGAGTTGACCATCCGGTGGCGTGCTATCTGAGGCTTGCCCTTGAAAGCTGAGGAGGTGATAACCAGACTAGTGGACGTTAGCTGCTTTGATACTCTGACAAGCAGTGTTTGGGGGAACTGTATACCGGAAATGCGTCTGTAGGGAGTCAGTCATAGCTTGACCAGATTTGCTTGAGGGAGCTGGCATACCTCTCTGCTTGTGACACCCTGCATGGCTTTGTGGTGTGCGTGCTTGTGGGAGTCGTTATAGACTTCAAAAGTGCTGGGCTTGAGTGCAACTCCAATCTGTTCGTCTGTTAGTCTTGATATAATAGGCAAGATCAGGGGGCGCTGGAGTAGCCGATGCCAGTCCGAGGTCGTGACTTCCCTTAGCCCGTAGGGCATCCTCCATGGGCGTCATGGACTGGGCCATGGCTGACATAAACCGAGTGCCGGCCTGGACTGATCGTCGAAGGAACATCAAAGGTAGGCCTGCGCAAGATGAGGCTCAGCTGTGCAGCCAATGAGAGTGACTTGGTTGGTGATGCAGATTTGGTGTTGAGTCGGAGGGCCCGGCACAGGATCGGGGCATGATCTGGAAGCCGACGAGGGCGCCAAGCTGCGGACCGGGGAGCTCACGAAATGCGCGTCACCGATGGAGAGCTTGGGAGCTGCCCTTGCGCAGCGGCTGAGGGGATCGACGGCGATAGAACGCCCGAAGCAGGCAGCTATAAGCTCGCTGGGGCTATTTGACGCTCCAGCAAGTGCATTGAGTCCACAGAGCTTGCCAGTGGGCAGTTAGGGCTGCCTCGACGGGCTCAGCAGCGCGGCTGGAAACCCCAGCACTGGCTGCACCGCATCCCCACACAACTGCCGCTGACTGCCGTTGTCCGACGCCTTGCATCTGGAATCGAATGCGCTGATCCTGGGCGCTGCCGTTGCCATGTGGGCGCGCAATCTCCTTTCTCGCACGCTTGCCAGGCACTCAACAGCCGCCTCTCCCAAGTGTTTTCGCCCTGCCGTGTCTGTTAGAATGGCGTCCACCCTGCCCCGCCTGCCCATCTTCGAGGCCATCAAGAAGCACGACGCGCAGAGCACCGCCGTCATCCACTCGCTGTCCGGCCGACGCTTCTCGTATGGCGAGCTGGTCAACGATGTCGCTGCCGCCAAAGACAAGCTGCAGCGCAACACAGGCGGCAAGAGCGCAGAGGGCGAGCGCATCTCGTTCCTGGTAGAGAACGGTTACGACTATGTAGGTGCGCATCCCTTTGTTCCCCTCCGTGCATGATACAGTCGAGACATCCATTGACCGTTGCATAGTGACGCTGCTGTCTATTCTGGCCGCCCACGCCATCGCTGTGCCGCTGTCGCCCACCTTTCCTGCTCACGAGCTGCGTTACATTATCGACCAGAGCGAGTCTCTCATGCTCCTCTCCTCGGAGAAATTCCAGGACAAGGCAGACGAGATATTGGAGGAGGACATGCAAACAAGTCCCATCAATTGGAAGCGCGAGAAGATCATGATGGGCAAGACAGACGACTACGTCACCCTTGAAGAGCCAACAAGCACCAAGGGTGGCATGATGCTCTACACATCAGGCACCACGAGCAGGCCAAAAGGCGTTCTACTGCCCCAGGATGTGCTGACAGCCCAGTCCAAGTCGCTGCTGAAAGCTTGGAACTACACAGCGGAGGATGTGCTGCTACACGTGCTTCCTCTGCACCACATCCACGGCACCGTCAATGCACTGCTGACACCACTGTTCGCTGGTAGTACTATCGAGTTTCAGTTTCCGTTCAACGCTCAAGCTGCATGGGAGCGACTTGCCGCGCCGTTCCTCCCAAACCCAGACCCAGCGAAGAAGCCCATCACCTTCCTCACGGTCGTACCCACCATTTACACACGCTTCCTCTCCTCGCACTCCAGCTTGACACCCGAGCTCCAGGCTGCGACCAAAACCGCCCTACATCCCTCGAATCTACGACTGAACATCTCTGGCTCCGCTGCCCTCCCTACACCTGTCAAGTCTGCGTGGGCAGAATTGAGCGGCGGCAATGTCCTCCTCGAGCGCTATGGAATGACAGAGGTTGGGATGGCGCTGTCGTGTGGACTAGACTTTGCCGACAGGGTCGATGGCTCTGTGGGCTGGCCACTGCCCTCAGTGCAGGCACGTCTGGTGGACACCGAGACGGGAGAGGTTATAAAGGATGGCGAGGAGGTCGACTCGTCGACCGGACGCGAAAGACATGGAGAAATCCAGCTACGCGGTCCGACCATCTTCCGCGAGTACTGGAAGAACCCCGATGCCACAGCCAAAGAATTTGTCGAAGATGCGGATGGCCAGGGCAAATGGTTCAAGACTGGCGATGTCGCTGTCCGCAAGAATGTAGAAGGCGCGGGCAAGAGCTCACAAGAATGGGCGAAAGGGCCATTGTATTTCATCCAGGGTCGCAAGTCCGCCGATATAATCAAGACCGGTGGCGAGAAGGTCTCTGCACTCGAGATCGAGCGTGAAATGCTCTCTCTACCCTTCCTATCTGAAGTCGCTGTCGTTGGCCTACCATCAGAGGCGTGGGGTCAGAAGGTCGCTGCTGTTGTTGTACTCTCAGAGCAGGGCAAGACTGCAGGCAAAGGAGGCAAAGCTTGGTCTGCACTGGACATGAGACGCGCGCTAAAGGACATTCTTGCTAATTACAAGATTCCCCAGGAGATGAAGGTCGTCGACACTATCCCGCGAAACGCTATGGGCAAGATCAACAAAAAGCAGCTGGTCATCCAAATCTGGGGCGAGAAGCTGGAGGGAGGAAAAGAGAACGGTGCCGTGCAAGTGCCAAATGGAAGTGTATAAGCATTGTATGAAGAAGGACCATATGTATATAATCATCGATCACGCGAGCAACTACCAAGAATACAAACAATAAGCAAGTCCCAAGAACCACTCTGCTAATAATGTCCCTCCCGTCTCCTCGCTTTACGTCTCCACGACCTCGCACGCAACCCAGGGTTTCGCCTTCCCCTTAATCCCATCTTCACAGCAACAACCAAAGCCAAAGCCCGTCCGCCGCGCAACCCCCAAACTCACCGAAGTTGCCCCGTCACACCCTGCTGCACCCTGACATGTGCCACGCCAGCGGGCGCAACCAAGCTTTCGTCTAGCGCAGCCCAGCGCGAGCTCCAGTGCACCCCGCGTTTAGGGTCTTGGGAAACGTCACTGCGGTGCACATTGCGCTCCTTCGCTCCTTGACCAATGCGATGTGATGTGCTGCCCGTTATTTGGTACTGACAGGAAAAGAATGACGTAGGTAAGGGACTGCGAGCAGGTGGGTTGGGGGCGGAGCTGCTGGCTAGGAATTGGGATGGGGTGGCCGTGGTGATGGTGATGGTGATGGTGTGGATGGTGGTGTGGGCGATGGGTTGCGCAGAGTGACTGTCGCGCTTCTTCGGGGATGAGGGTTTTATAGAATTTGAGCGCGGCGTAACGGGGGAAAATCTTGTTGTGCGTCTGTGATGCTTGTGGGTTTCTTGTGTGGGAGCTTGGGTTAGACGTGAATGCCGCGCAGCAAAACGTACAACGCTAACCTAGAGCACGCTCGCGGATGGAAACAATCTGGCACTGGTAAACGTACAATAATTGTGTTCAAGACGAGCATTGATACATTCCAGAAAGTGAAAGAGATGTAGCAGTTGCAGTATGTGGTATTAATTATGGACAAGTATGGCTCGTAGTGTAAAACTCAAAACAACATTATAGTCGATCGTCATCAGGGGTATCCAAATGATCAACTTCATCTCAATCATAATCATGTGACCGACAACGTTATGCCTCTCAGATTATGGAGAGCTTTACTGAAAACAATGAACTGCTCAAGCAGCGCGGTGGGCAGAGTTGTCGACCTTCTCACGGCGCTCGCGGCCCTTGTCAGACCAGGGGAAGTGGGCGACTGGAATGACGAAAAAGCTGTGCCGTGTCAGTTTTCAAGATACCAATAGCATTTGGACATGTTAGACTGACCTGTTGGAGCTGTCGGCAATACCGGCAAGGGCGTTGTACCAGGCAAGGAACGCAGCCATGAGGCCAAAAGCGCCACCAGCGATGATGCATTGCTCCTGGGGGTGGGCACCGTCGTTGTTGAGGTAGCCGATGCCAAGCATAAGGAACGCTAGGTCGAGCGTAAAAAAGAGAGAGAAGAATGCCACAGTCGAGCGGAGAGTACAGATGAGCAGCAAGAAGGTGAAAATAAACCAGCCCATCAAGTACAGACCAAAGGAGTTTAAGAAGGTAGCCTCGCTGATGGCAGCCAGTCCAGTCTCGATCTCGAAACCGCCGGGGGTAAGGATGATTGCGAAGGAGAGCCAGAAGCCTCCGTAAGAGGAGAGAGCAGTAGCACCGAAGGTGTTACCAACAGCCATTTCCCTGATTATGTTTTAGACAATTGAAAGAGTTCACGAGTCCGGATGACACATACCACATACCAGCGAGGAGCTGGACAAGACCTCCATAACCGTACGCCAGAGCAACGACAAGACTAGGAGATCCAATGCTGCGTGTATTGACGTTGATCAACGACAGGACAAAAGTGGTGAGAGCGAAGGCTGAAAGACCGAGAGGAGCAGGGTTGCCGAACTTGCGGTTCGGTGGACGGTAGAGACCAGGCTGGAATTCACCACCGAAAGCAGCAAGGCGAAGCTCAGGGTCGTTGGTAGCTACGTGAGCAAGAGGATTGCCGCCATAGTCGTACGGCCTCCTCTGCTGAGGACCGTTGCCGTTTTGCGCATAATCAATATTGTTGGTCTCCTTGTCGACGCTGGGGCCGCGCTGGGTAGAGTTAGCTACGAGCCACAATGAAATGAGATGGAAACTGAGCAGTTTCATGGTATGACTGACCTGAACGTTGTTGTGTTCTTGTGCTGTTGCCATTGTGGTTAACCTAGACTGGACCAGTTGCTTACGGTCAAGTCGGAATGAATTTGGGAGAGTCTGGGGAAGAAAAAGGGATCTGGGGAAGGGCGATTCATATATTTGCGAACAGACGGCGCAGGGAGCTTTGGTAAAACGACGTATGCCATGGGCCGTCAAATCCGTCCGAAGTCTAGTTCGCTGCTAAGGGGATGTAATTAGTCGAATGTGGTGCCAGAGCGGCCCACTTGAATCATTTCCCCATACACTCAGTCTCCAGACCGGGTCAAAGAGCAACATGGGCCCACTAGCAGCCATCAATTGAACCGACGAACCAGAGACGGCCACAGGGTAGCGGATCGTCGCGCATAGAGACAGCTTGCCGAGGTCGGGTGAGCGCCAGTTGTTAGAAATCCGAATGGAACTCTATTCGCCGATCGCTCTGTATCTCCGGATCTCATCGTCAGGTGAACAGCATACTGCGATGACGCGACGAAATGGGAGGGCATTCGATTCACCGGAGCAGGCGCCGTCTAGACTTGCGGCTGCTGAACTTACATCATCGTGACTCGCGGAGCTTCGCTGTCCGAGAGCTCTATGAAAGCTCACGCAACATCGCACGGATGCATGAGAACAATACTGTCAGCAATTTCCCGCACGCCTGCACCACGCTTTCTGCGTCTGTAGCTGCAAGCAAAGTCGCACAAATAATTCATGCTACAATCGCAACATTGCCTTGCAAGGGCTAGCTGCGGGTCCTTGCGAGATTGTTCGGCGCAGAACAGTGCGAGGTGGACCTCGACCCTCAACATGAGCATCGTGAAAATTTGCCTCCAAGGAACGACTCCACCAGGATGCTGGATACCGCGGCCTTGGACATCTATTTTGGTGGTGCTTCTTGAACCGCAGCCTGTAGCCTGATGACTTGCTGCTTGTAAGCCATCTGCCGGCAACGTCGGGAATGTTGAGGCCAAGCAGGTCGGCGGGACTTGAACGGGTGATTTGATGACGGCATGGGTGTTCCGCGGACGACTAAGCTTTGTGCAAGACTCTCGGCATCAGCCACGGGCGTCGAACCGAAAGCATGACATGACATCAACTGACGATATACGAATTGTTTGCACCGTCGCAGAATTGACATAGCGAATTCGAAACTGAACTCAAATCTCGAATCTTGCGCCTGTATTTAGCGTCGAATCTCAAAGCTACTCAAACCAAGTGGGAACAAAATGTCTTGCTTCTGTGGGTATCCTGGGGCACCTGGGGCTCCACATGGCCCACCTGCAGAGGGTCTCAAAATCTCACCATCTACGCGGTCGAGCAGCAGGCTGGCTGCGGCACCGTATCCCGTGCTCGGGCCAGCGGGAGCTGCTGTCAGGGCGTTTCCATTCTGCCGTACCGTGGCCGTGCTGTCAATCTTGTGCGCGGCCGTAGGCTTTTATCTCCTGATGGCCGCAACAAATCACTATGCCTTGCCATTGGTGAGGGAAAATCTACTAGATGTTCGTCCCGACTCTGTGCATCTCGTCTCACGAATTGGTGTCCAGCAGAAGCAATGGTCAATGGCGTGGCTTTGGGGTACCTTGCACAAACCGTGTAAGCAGTGTCGTGCTTGGGGCTGCATCTCCGTGTTTGCATGCTATTGTTGCATCGGTTAAATGAACGTGCCATTTAGCCCAAGCAATGCCACCGCAATATCAATACGGCTTGACAGTCTTGGACTCCTTTGTTCTGTGTCAAACAGCAGCAGCCGAGAACAGTACGATCTCACCCATGGGACGCATCTCGCCCAATGTCGGCACGGCCATGCTTCGTTCAGGCTTCCATAGCTCCGGTCATCGAGCAGGCGTCTCCGCGAGACTGTGGGGGCAAAGAAAGCGGGGGCTATGCGTCGACCCTGCGTGAAACCGCTTCTACGGCTTTGGAGATCGGGTCCGGGACAAGGTTGGCTGGACGCGAAGCTCTCCGCCCGGTTCCGCGGTGCTGCTCTGACCATGATTCGCTCTACCGTTCCTTCAAGCGTTGAGATGGTCTATTACACCAACAAGGTTTCCCCTAAGACGCAATTTTTGAGAAATACGACGTCTACTGCGTCCCTTAAATGCTCCGAACGTCGCTTTCAGACTGATATATGCAGCTTCGCAGTTGGTCTTCCATCTCAGCTGGCACCAGGCTACGGGTGGGGAGCGGTGTGTTGCACACGATGCCAATTTTCACAGTAAGCTTCTTCCAGTACCGTATATCCTCATCAACATGCAGCTTGAATTTTTCCGCGCCCTGAACATTGGAACAATCTTCGTGGTGTATTGACAGCGACACCGCAATGTTCCAATGTTCACGTGTAGAAGTTCGCCCAATAAGGGTGTGGGGTAGCTCCTCGGCGGCGGCTGCGCCTCACAGCGCGCAGCTTGTAAACAGCTCCCAAGAGCTCCGCACTGCCAGCTTCAGGCCACCCTTCCAGGCAACAACAAGGTGTTTTGATCTTCCATTGATGACTGTCACTCCAATACGCATTCATTGCAGCTTCTCATCTCACCCGCATAGCTCGTAAATTGTTAGCATCGTCGTTGCCTCCCCAGCACCAGTCAGTATGACGGGCCACAGCTTCACCGCCGAGTCGGACCTCGCAGGCCACCGGTTCTTCGAGCACTCGTCCGCAAAACGCGTCGACACCGAAGTCGTGCTCATCGAAGCTTTGCGCTCACAGTACCCTAAGCTTGAGCTTATCGTTGTGCCCATGCGCAATGTGGACCTCCTCGCCTATGCCGCCGCCGGCTTTGCAACTGCCACACCACTCGAGGACAGCGTGAAAGACCCAGTATATGGAGTTCACCTAGGCTCACGCCTATACATACCTCCCGCAAGGAGGCTTGATCGCAGCTCTGGTTTCATGGCTGATATTCTTACCTTTGGCAAGTTTATGTACAAGTGGAAGGACCAAGAGGTCATCCTGTACGTTGCCGAAGGTAGGGATGGGGCTGCGTACTATCCTGTCGTTGTGAATCATTACATTCTCACCAGCAATTCTCACAAAGTCGATGAGTTGGTCAGAGACGCCACGCTCTGGGCCCAGGAACTGCATAATGAGGTTTGGGTGTTTGACCAAGGTTGGTGGCAGAAGAGCGCACAGTTGTACGACTCCGTACAGAACGCTAGCTGGGATGACGTGATTCTCGACGAGGACATGAAGAAGGCTCTCAAAGTCGACGTTGAGAGCTTCTTCGATAGTCAAGAGACTTACCAAAAGCTGAAAGTTCCATGGAAGCGCGGCATCATTTACTATGGTCCACCCGGCAATGGTAAGACCATTAGCATTAAAGCCATGATGCACAGCCTCTACCAACGAGGAGCCGACGGAGACACCAGGGTGTCCGTACCAACACTGTACGTGCGCACGCTGTCTTCGTATATGGGTCCAGAATACTCCCTTGGCATGATCTTCGCGAAAGCCCGTCAAGAAGCGCCCTGCTACCTTGTGTTCGAAGACCTTGACTCGATCGTCAGCGACAATGTGCGATCCTACTTCCTCAATGAGGTCGACGGCCTTAAATCCAATGATGGCATCCTCATGGTTGGTTCAACAAACCACCTCGACAGACTCGACCCTGGCATCTCCAAGCGTCCTAGCCGTTTCGACCGCAAGTACTATTTCCCAAACCCTGACTACGCTCAGCGGGTGCAGTACTGCCAATTCTGGCAAGGTAAGCTCGCAGACAACAAAGACCTCGACTTTCCAGACAAGCTGTGCGACAGCATTGCAGAGATCACCGATAAATTCTCCTTCGCGTACATGCAGGAAGCATTCATCGCCTCTCTACTTGCCATTGCTGGCCGTGGCGGCACAGAGAAACATGAGTTGGAGGAAATAGCACGTCGCTGGGCCGGCCCGCAGGACCCCTTGCAGCCGGTCGACTCGCAACTCCGCGTATTTGGTGGTGGCAGCGAGGACCCTGACATTAAGCACCTGGAATTATGGATCGAGATTCAGAAGCAGGTCAAGATTCTTAGGGATGAGTTGGAGGAGGAGAAGCTATCCGCGCGTATGGAGGCGATGTTTCCGTCGAAACAAAGCAAAGCAGCCAATGCTGAGCCCCGTGTCGAACCTGATCTGCGTGGCTTGCCCACCAGAGAACAGCTAGAGCTGTTGCAGCGGCACCGCGATCAACGTGATGCTACAGCACAGCCGCTGCAAGGGTACACTACTAAGAGGTACATGTGAGGCATGCCAGGATAGCAGCCTGAAAATATTCACAATCTCACTCGTCATGTAACAACGAATATAATGACAATGTTTATTGCTTCAGTCCCGTCCTTGAACCCCTGATAGGGTCTGAATGAAATCTATATCCACAATTGTACTAATCTTCCCCATTATTTCCAAACCCAAACCAAGCACAAACGCCTCGCTAAGACCAATGTCAGGATATCTAACGCTCACGCAAACACGGTATACCCGCAAACTCGTCCAGTACAGCCTCTGTATTCCCTTCTGTCAACACCCATGCGTCGCACACTGTAGACAATGCCTCTGATCACTGACCACAGCACACATCCCGCAAACACTCCTCCCACACCTACAACACGCAAACAGACTCCCACTCTCCCCGCCATCCCCATCCATATCGACATCCATTCCACTCTCGTCAGCCTCCAGCCTCGCATCGCAGTCTTCGCACCGCGGGCCCTGCCCGCTGTGCTGTGTATACGTCGTCTGATAGGAGAAGAGAGGCGCTTGTACCGGTGGTACAGAGATGTTCCAAAACGAATGCAGCGTTGACTTTTGCGGTTTCGAGACGGCGATGGCGGGCTGGGGGGGCGTGGGGGCAGAGGATATGGGCGAGGCGTGGGGCAGCTGACGTTGTGCAAGGAAGAGCTTCTGTACTGTGTTTTCTGTCCGTGTGTGAGTATGCTTCCTCGGCATAACAGATCAGGACGGGAGCTTACCGTGGATTGCGCGCTCGTCGGGGCGGTTGTCGCGCACCCGTTTACGCGTGCGGTTTCCCCACTCGCTAACCTTTACGCGGTGCGCGCTCGTGAAGTCCCAGCCGTTTGACTTTGATGTGAGTTCGGTGTCCATATCCATGTCCATTGTCGTGTCTGTGCCTTGTGGGAAGTGTGTCGGTGACTGCGCGTCTGGCGTTGAGAGGGCGCCGAAGCTGGAGATTGATGTCGGGGATGCATCGCCATAGTGCTTTCGTTTAATGCCCATATCTCTGGAGATCAGATTATCGATCTTCTCAATGTTACGATTTGAGTATGGTCTTCTAAGAGTTAGGGTGGAGAAGTCTGCAGCGGTGTGAAGTGAGATGAATGACAATACTGATGATTGAGGCTGGCAAGACACGCGACAAGCTGCCGCGGAACGACGCGCTCGCGTTGTGGGGTAAATGGACGCAACTCAATGGCCGGCAAGCATCATTACCACATCGATATCTCCAGGGCCTATCTAGATACTGCGTTCACATAGTTGCGAAAAGGCGTACTAAACTTTCTCCCTTACGTCCTTATCCCATCGTTCCTGGCCAATAAAGGCCCACACTTGGGCTTGCGCTTTGCTGTTAAATGTTCAGCGCTGCGAGTGCTGGACTTTAAACATGGACAGCTTCTTATGTTGTACGGCAGCCTTTCTGTCGTCCACGGACGCTTGTCAAGACAGATCTGGAACGGATTCATCTGCTATAGATAGACTTACCTTACGATGACGAATGCACGACTTACACAAGCTTCTGCCCCACAGAAGCTCCCTTACCCCACCCCAGTACAACACCAGCTTCTAACCTTCACCAACTTCCTTGGATAGCTATAATCCTCAAAGCTGTCTCTACGCTCGAGATCGACCCAAAATGGTAACACGCAGGGCTACTCACGCAGGTTCTTGGTATACAGACAAAGGACCTGTTCTCTCCCAGCAGCTCGACGGTTGGTTGGCAGATGTACCAAGCTCCATAACACCTGTAGGCAGAGAGTCTGCGAAGGCAGGCGACATAAACGTACCGACAAAGAACGCTCGAGCTATCATTGGACCGTAGGATCGTCCAAGACCCTAGAGGATCAACCAGGCTCATGAACATGCAGGCATGCTGGATACTCTTATTCCGGGCCTGCCGCTGCATGGGCCTACAAGACAGCCGACTGGGCAAACGCGTATGTGAAATCTCACTGTCAGCTCACAGCTGCTAACGTTTTAAGCAAACGTGTCTTCCTCCTCTTTCCATCGCACCACTACTACCTGTCCGGCGCCGCGACCACAGGATGCAGCAAGTACGCAACGCCTATCGGCGACCTTGCCATAGACACTGCACTGGTAAAGGAAATACAGAATGAATGGGGTCTTGAGGTCATGGAAAGGGGTGTTGATGAGGATGAGCATAGCTCCGAGATGCACCTCCCATACATCTACAAGATGCTATCGCTGTGCGTGGCTCTCCAGCTTTCACATATCATGACACTAACTGTTCTCGCAGGAAGAACACGAGCTTCCAATCAGACTCAACCTCAGTACCCCTGGTCCCGATCATGATCGGCAACACAGACGCCAGCGCCGAAGCACACTACGGCTCCCTTCTCGCTCCATACCTCGCGGATCCAAACAACATTTTCGTTATCTCCTCCGACTTCTGCCACTGGGGCTCTCGCTTCCGATACACATACTACCAGCCACCCGACAGCTCGACAGGCTCCAACTTGAAGTCGAACTCTAAGGTTGCAAGCGATTACCCGATTCACGAGAGTATCGCAGCGGTAGATAAGGAGAGCATGGATGCGGTTGAGAGCGGATCACACAAAGGATTTCTGCAGCAATTGAGGGACACTGGAAATACAGTGTGTGGCAGACATCCCATCGGCGTCTTCTTGGCTGCTGTTGAGCATGCCGAAGGGCTAGGTGAGGGCAAAGGAAGGTTCAAGTTTGTGAGGTACGAGAGGAGCAGTCTGGTGGAGGATATTCGCGATAGCAGTGTCTCGTACGCGAGCGCATTTGCAGTCTTGTGAGCTGTTTTGTCTGTGAGACAGTTACCGGAGTTGCAGCACGAATGGGACAAGCCATGAGATGCATATGATTCAACACTGAGATAGGAACGACTAGTCTAGCATGAATTAACGATCCACGAAACATCACGGCCGCTTCAACAAATAAATGCTACATCATATTCTTCCGTCAAGAATAAGACGCATCTTGCACCTGCCGCATGTTCTGAAAATATTGGAATCAAATAACCGTGTGTATGCAACATGATAGTGATTTGTTCGCCTTGTGCAAGCTGGTTCAGCCTTCTAGGCTCCATGGTGAGAGGTGAAATGCCGCAAGTGCCCTCCCAAATTTACCAAGCGACAACAGTGCTTTCTCTAACCCCTAATATGCAGGCTGCACAATCTTGCCATTTTGTTGAGAGTCTTAGTTGATAGTGGTCTCGCAACAGTGGAGCGAAGGTACAGAGTGCGCGTTCCGCATATATGATTTTGAACGAAGCTGCGCCTCATTGTGTCATAATAGCACTGAATCGGATGAGGCCATAGTCTGGAGTAAGCCATGTGTTCTTTTTGTGGTTACGAAATCTGTTTCCATCGAGCCCAAATCGCTACTTGAGTGGAGACTTCGAATGGCAGCACGTCGTACCGCGCAAATGATGTACACCTTGAGGTTGCGACATGGATACAAGGTCTTTTACTCATGAAAACCAGATAGCTGATGTGACGAGCAGGTACTACAAACCTATCCTTGGGTTCTTCGCTATATACCTCTCCTTTGGTCTAGCCCATGACATATAGTGGTGCAATGGTGTCAGGATGATCATACCGAGCCGTGAGGGCCGTCCGTCTGATGCAACCTATTTTTGTTGCATGTCCAGACCCATTCCCAAGGCCCAAATGTTGCTACAACCACGCTCAATCTTCTGAGTTTTTCGGATCAGAATGCCCAGTAACCAGTGGTGCTCACTTGAGCATGATGGCCCTTGAATTTGAGCAGATGTCTCGGCGTGCTTAGCACTATTGCGACAACATCAGGTAACGTACTACAGATAGGCACTGCGAAACCCTAGCACGATCAGGTACACTGTGTTGCTACTCAGTTTGATGTTCCTGTGGCACTAGCTATTAGCAAAAAGATGCCGTTCGAGCGGGGCCCGCAGCAAGGCGACCTTGGGTTTCGAGGGCAAAAAAGGTCGTACCCGGACTCGAACCGGGGTTTCCAGAACTTTTGAGTAAATCAAAATCTGAAGTGATAACCTCTACACCATACAACCGTTTGATGAGAAGAAGGCTAATTTTACATTATATAATCTTCAAAATGAACGTCCCGCTCTGTAGCCGGCGTATTCTCCACACAAGTTTTTGCGTCGCGCCCTGGCCTAGTATGTGGGCTCGAGTGGGGGCCTCCCAATAATACTTGACGACGGTGCGGCCCACTATGCACAGGTTGCGTGGGCTTTGGGACAGGAATGTGGTGCCCATGAAGCAAAAATAAGGCTTGGCAGTCCACAAAACACCAGTCCCAAGTACGGTTCTCCACGAAACTCGCATCTCTGAATTTTACGGGCAACCCCGGCCAGGCCAGGCCGGTGTCTCGGCTTGTGGGTGCAACTCCTTCCGCGTCCGCGTCAAACTCCAGGAGCTATATTTGCATGCTAGGCCTGGAGCGTATTCGGGCTTAGGCAAAACACTTCAAGACCCTGTCGACGTACGAACAACACATTGCGCGCTGATAAGCGATTGCTATCCTTCCTTATGTCCGTTCGAATGATGCGATACGAAAGACTTTGGCGCACTAGACCATTACGTTCACACTTTACACGTTACAGCGCACAAGCCGTAGCTTCGAGTTTCAAGCGTTGCAGGGCGTCTGTACTTGGGCTGCAACCACAAGAGCTGTCAGATATTGACTATGCTGTACGATGTGCGTCAGACCAATTCAAGCACTTCAAAAGCACTGCGCAGCGTCTTCGCCCTTTCAACAATGATGACGCCTGTTCCAGAACTACTACATCATGATATAAGGCGCTCGATGCAACTCAGTTTCGCCTTGAATGTAGCTAAATATAAGAAGCAATGAAGTCTGAACACCTCGACTGAGCGTACTAATAACGAGGTTGTACGCGTTATCAAATTTGTTGTGGCATATAATAGTAGCCGCGATAGTGCTATTGCCATTTGTAGGCTCGATGGACACTTGCACGATAAGTTGTACAAAAGAAGCCATACCCTCAATTGAGAGAATACTGCTAGCATCATGGTCACCCGTAGCCGGTATTCTTTGCCTTAGAGCGCAGCGACCGATGCCTTAGAACATTGGCTAAGATCAGAAGCAGCTCAAAGCAACAGGGTCGACGGTCCTCATCCTCCTGTCAATATAGGCTTGCGCAGACTTAGTTTGAGCATGTCACTCACGATTGTTTGTCTCATGTGGTTCCCTTTGGGTGATCGACTTGACGTTTGACTTGTCCTAAAGCTCAAGCCCTCCATTTCTTTAACAGCTCAAGCCCGCAGGTGTGTCAATATCTACAGTGTATGGGACTGGGGGCTTATAAGACGGCCAAAGTTTGGATTTACGCGCATCATCAACCTCTCACTGATATTCAACTTACACCCCAATCGCAGGTTTTTACTTGTTCGTTATCCGTCACCACCTATAATCATTCCCGAAACTTCGCCTCTAGACCTGTCTTAGTACCGTACAGCCCTTACTTGTTCTTGCAACCACAGTGATTGTTCTGATGACCTTGTTGCTGCAGCCTCCGTCTTCACTGTTGTACTTGCGTGCACGGTCACGAGAAGATGTTGGGGGTCGGGCGGCAATGGAAAATGGAGTGTTTGCAGCGACCGGTGCAGTGGAGACTCTCTCTGCATCGGTAATGTTGGCGTTTAATCAAGCAATGGGCAGCCTGACCGCATCTTCATCGTCATAGGTAGGCAATCTCCTGAGTGTAGTCCGCCTGCCAGTAGATTTAAGCTTCTCGCGATTAGACGTCGATGGTTTGCCTCTTCCCTCCTGCTCATGTTGATCGCTAGAGAAGATATTAAGCAGCAACTGATGTTTTGCTATCTTCTTCACTTGATTCGATGCTCGACATGCGGCGAGCCGCAAGGAGTTGCCATCCAGACGCCTTTAGAGACTTGAACGTCTCTTGAGACTAGATTATATCGATTCCGGTGAACTCAGCAGTTTCAGCGTCCTCGTGTTCGTTGATTCCAAACTTACGCATTGGAGGCGCCACTTGCTCCTCCGGTGTCGCTTCTGTTATCGAGGCTGGCATTGATGAGTACTTGATTATAAACGATGAGAGGCTCGCAATTCTGGCAAGCGCCAAAGATGCTGACAAAGTTGTTGGTCGTCGACCAAGAGCAATGTTGCAAGGGCGGCGTATGAGTGCTCCGAATTCATGAAACACCCTTTGCTATCTCAGGCATACTCGACATACACGAATCAGTGGCTTTGCATGGCTGGCTCCAAGAGAGATCATATTGAAGCCAGTTCTGACCATACAACTGTTATTATGCTTTAGTGGAATGGATACAGAAACCAGGATATGTGCATGGTTTAAAGAATTTCTCCGTTTTCATATTCATGAAGTTTGAGCGGCACTCCGGATTGTAGGCACGCTTCGAAGGTCCAGAGATGTTCGATGCAGTCGGAAGACTGATCTAGGCGCTTCATATCTCCTTCAGTCACTTTCTCGAGATGTTTGGCGGTTTAGAAACCACGTGAGAAATTACTGTGCAGGGCAGCCAAAAGGACTAGACCAAAGAATTATTCGATATGTAGCTGAAGAGTCGCAGACTTCTCCTCGATGTCGTACTTAAATGTGGACCCGAGAATAAGTTATAGACTCGATGATACGTTTCCTAGATGTTTGAATCATCAAGATGCAATCGGGCACATAACATGCCTCACGAAAACCCCGATAGCATGACCTGCGAAAGAGAAAATTCATGTGATGCCCCCGGCTGTCTTGTAGGCTTGTGTGTCTCTGTTGGTCTCCCTCAAAATGTCACCAAAATTACTAAGTCAAGGTTTTAATAGTCCGCCGTCCGACCAAAAGCAGGGCTGAAACCTCGCATACTCGATCCAACCATAGCTTGAGCCTGTTACAAAGGCATATGGATCGTCAAAAATATTTCGACTTTCTTGTAGACTTAAATATTGCTGTTGGTTTATCTCAAAACTGAAGCCACCGAAGCCGGCCAAGATATTATGGATATTCCCGACCAAAAACAAAAGCCATATCACGCGCACTTAGTCTGAACGCAAAAAAGTCCCTGGAGTGCAAAATGAGTAGTGGGGCTGATTAGCCTCGGTTGGAACTCGTCGACCTCCCACAAACTACAAAAAATGATGTTACGGGCTGGGAGGATCGAACTCCCGACCTTCTGCGCTTCCAGTTGACACTGTAAAGCAGACATCATGACCACTAGACTAAGCCCGCTAAATTACTGTTGTAATTGCTAGTTTTGATGACAAACAATGAAATAACAGCATTTATATTCAACAAAAATTTTGGGTATGAAGAACTGGCCTTAAAGCCGAATCAACTTTTCAACGTCAAGATATGATGGGCCTTGCCGAGATAATCAGGTTTCTAAGATGTGACTAAAATGACCTATGACTGACGCTTGCCCATTTCAAAGACTTGTTAGGCATAACACTAACCGAGAAACCCTAGTAATGTTAGCTGTACTTGTTTTCGGAAAGATCTGTATAGACGAACATACGTTTATGTTAGGTTTATAATGAAAATTTGACGAATGATATACAGGCCGTTTGAAAGCTTCGGGATTATTAAGGATCATGCAGATTGCTGTTGAGTTCAGTGTAGTCATTGACAACCCAGTAGCCGTGGATACCTGTGCACCAACCGAGACAGTTCTATATCAAGCCATTAGGGGAGGCAATGGCACGTCCAATCGCCCTTACTGAAGAGCAATGCACTCTGTTCGCCCGTCTTCTCTAGAGGAGAGAACGCAGCTAACCGCGATATGCCATTATACAAGCGAATCTGGACGCCGAAGGAAGCTATCAGCCGAATTTAGTATTGATCGAGATCTTTCCAATGTCTCCGACTGCGCGGTCAGCGTATGTTGTTCCTCCTGCTGGGGCCCGAACAGTTGTTGTAGAATCAAACAAGCCCCAATCCTCAGTGACATGAAAAACATCCTTCGAGTTTCTCTGACCGATCGAGGCCCAGGAGATCAAGAGCAGGTAGCACCCCGGCTACAGGAAACTCAAAGGATGGAAGTGCATTTGTGATATCGGTAGCGATATCCATAAGGAAAGTCGGCCAGTGATTCCTTGCGCAATCGCTTGCGCTGCGTTGTGCCTCTCTCTGCAACATGTGATATGGAGGTGCCATGCGGGCTCTCTACAGGCGGAGAGAATGTTATGTACAGTTCATCTTCGCAATGTAGGTCGATAGGTGTCATTCTACGCTCAGATACAGCAGAGCAGACATTTGCGGACCTTCAATTGGTTGTATGGGTCGAAGTTAATACTTCAAGTTGCGGTTGGTGGGAGATTGTGTTCAAAGTCAATACATTCCAGTCTCTATCAGTGTCTTCAAAAAGACCTGTATCTACGAATAAGACTGAAGTCGTCTGCAGATATGGAAAGTCAGCTGCAAGAGAGAGAGACGCATCTTACGGTCGGATGCTGTTCTCGGTGTTCGGCCACAGCTTTCCGCGCAGCACCGCCCCCATGACATCTTACCCCAGACAAACCTTAGGCATCTCACTCCGCCCACTTCATCTCCACCACCCCTTTCATTATGTTCGCACAAACGCCCCTAAGAGTCCGCGCCGCAGCCAGGACTGTTGCAGCGCAAAGCGCGCGCACCTATACTTCACGCGCCGCCGAGATGCCCGCCCGAACCGCACCCATCCGCACACTCTTACGCACCGCAATTCCGCGTGCATCCACAACAGCTGCCCAACGGGCCTCTCCATACCTCACATCGCAAATCCACACACAAACCCAGCCTCAACTGCGCTCGCGCTCTCCGTCTCCAGCGCCTCGCTACGAAGTCCGGAACCACTCCATCCTCGCGGCACCAAACCAATGGACGCGCTTCAGCACACCGACCTCGCTTTCTTCAGTGCGCACATTCACGTCAACTCCCAAGATATCCTGGCCCGCCGAGCCTGCCGCCGACATTTCGCCCGAGCACCAGAAAGTCATCGAAGACCACATAGAGACGATCACCGACATGTTTGGCACTGCAAAAGACGAATTCGAGATTGCGTCGGAGGAGACAGATAAGAACACGACATACGCACCAGACGACCGCGAGGCAGCGCGTGAGGAACTGGACAAGCTGCTCGAGTACTACGGCAGAGTTGTGAGCGAGTCCGATGACGTAGTCGGGCAGGAAGTAAAGAGGAGGGTTGGGCACCGGATTAGAGAGTTGCAAGCGGGCGTGGAGGCATTAGAGGAGAGGGCGCTGGAGCACGACTAGGTGTTGACATCGCTTTCATTTGGGTGCGGAGCTTTGTGATCAAGTCCATTAAGAACGACTTCGAGGCATGGCAGGCGTTACGGGATACTTTGCAAGACCTATGAACACATTCACGTAGGCGCCGTGAGCTGTTTACTCGCGTGTATCAGTACTAATTCTGTTCAAATATTCTCTTATGTTTAGATTGAAATACTCATGCTTTGGGTGTTTCACACTGTTGCAGAAGCACTCACCATGCTGCTTCTGATGAAACACCCTCACTGGGAGAGTGAATGAGTGAATGAATGTACTATACACTACGAGGGTACATCATACACTTATCAGCAGGAGGGATCGCGGAACCAGCAATATTGGTTTTCCCGAACGAGCGATCTCAGAGCTTTGGGCGACATCACCTACCACATCCAATGCTTTCCGAAACCTGGCGTAATTGGAAGATTAGATAGCAAACATTGCCGATAGCGTATCACATGCTACGTTAAGTCAACACAGTACAGAGGGGACACATGATCACAGGACTAGTCGGTCATGATGCCCCTAGAGATGGAACTGGTAAAAAGAAAGCCTTTAATACGGGTATACACGAACTGAAAACACGCTCAATCGACTCCACAAGATCCTAGTAGTACATGTCCTTCTTCAAACCAATCAATCCTTCGCTGAACCCATCCTTCTCCATTGCCTGGAGCTCTTTCAAATGCGCCTTCCTCTCCAGACTGCCAACACCACCCGCAAGCCGATCCGCCGGCAGCGCCTTCAAGCTGAGATCCGGATTTGCGTTTGCTTGTGGCGCAACGGTACCAGAGATACCAACGCCGACGCCGCATTTGAAAGACATATATTGCGGCAAATTGGACGATGCGCCAGGAAACCGCAGAGTGCGCACGGAGTCAGTGCAGTCAAATTTCTTGTAGAGCGTGCAGTAGCCGCCGGGGTCTGGGCCTATTGATTTCGCAGTTGCGATGCGGCAATTCGTCGTTGGTAGGGACCAGCCGCAGGCTCCTGAGAAGTTCTCGCCTGTGCATGTGTAGACGGCTCCCGGAAGACCGCGCCGTTGCAAGTTGGGGAGAGCATGACTGGGTGCGAGGATGATGTGGAACAGAATGAACAGATAAAGCGTGGCTGCTTTGAAGGTGGTGAAACCGAACATTGCGCACTCGAAGTGCGATTAAAGATTATAGTATGCGTGTCGTAGAATCGTGTGCCTGGCGGTTCTCGAGTGGGCCTTAAAGCAGGCTTATGTTCGATCTTCCACAGGTACAAACAGATGTGGCCGGGGAGCCGTGGATGGTTTCTTTGTGCACAATGAGCGCTATCCTTGGTTTGACAAAGGTAACCCTGGGTAAAGTTGTATATTTGGGGTCAAGCAAACGTCGCACGCACCCCTATGCTAATTGCGTCTCTTGAGGACAAAGATCTGCGCTGCTATCTTTGTCTCGCCGTGGTAGCATCTGTGGTAGATGTTGATGGTTGGCGACCAGCTCCATTGTGCAAGCGGCGCCACAGACGCTCAATGGCGGCGCGGCATGAGAAAGGAAATTTGACGAGAATAAGACCGGGATGAGGGCGGAAAATCGAGCAAAAGAATGGGATACGAAGGAGTTCATATCAATGATGTTGTTGCGGGCCGATGCGGGTGTTGCAGGGATATAGTGCTGTATGAAACATGGGTCATGAAATGATGCGACTTTATCGGTCGCAGTCACCAATCCAACTCTGCGACATCCCATGACTTTGATTGCTGGGCAGCCGCGAGGCTGCGATTGCCCAGCTGTTTTCATATATTCAAAGCTGCCAAGCTGTCGTTGTGGTTGAAAGTGCCCGCCCATGCTTGACAGATATGACAGGGAGGCATCGATTATGATCGTCAGGAACGCATACACGAGATCAGCCAATTGTCTATGCTGTAAGCGAAAGTCGCTGAAACTGCGCAATGGGTTTGTTAACTGAGATGGCTTTCGTGGAGATGGCTGGTTGTTCGTTAAGGAGTTCTCTAGAAAATGGCTACCCAGTCAACTGATTTGGTACTGTAAGGTCGAGTCAGCAATTCGCCTGGAGTGCACCAAATCAAGAGAAGCATGAGCCTTGTTCTCATGTTGTCACCGTAAATCTTGCATTTCCGTTATGAGGGCCTACGGTGCGGTCTTACCGTAAGGACTGATTTCTGTCGAGAACCACATTGTAGTCGAGGTCCGTTACTCTACATGTTGAAATGGTACGCAGTATATCTCTTTGGGTCAAGTGAATTCCAGTCGGCAGCTAAGTTGATGCCACGCTTTTGAACCTGTATGTATCGGCCTGAAAGCGCTGCTGGTATGTACCCGTCGAAGTTGGCCAAGAAACCGTCAACTGCTTTGGCGGTATACCGGTGCGCAGTCGGCCAGTCTTCTGGAACAACGAGACCTGGGCATCCGTTCGAATGGTTCTGTGGAGGCATTGTAAGCCGTGTTGTTGCAGGTCTCGTCTCATCATATTGCAAGGTTGTTTGCGCTAGTCTGCCCAAGGCAGTGGGGACAGGCTTGATACATGGCAGTCGATCAAACATGTTCTTGGTCGCGAACTTGGCACCTTCAAAACTGATGTCCGTAAATGCTGATGCATAGGTGTCGTACAAACGTTAGGTGGCCAGGGCCAAGCGCAGTGCTGCAACACGTGTCTGACATGAGGTGTACGTAGATCATGAGCACATGATCTCAATCATCAACATCCCATTCTTGCTTTGTTGAGTACCTCGTCCTATGCTCTGAATCGTGTCTGAGCTCTTGCTATGATGGGACGGAGAGGCGAAAGTTAGAAATATGCAAGTCGCATCATCCGTTTGCGTGGTATCTCGCACAAGCTGAAAGCATCAAATCAGCCATGTATGCGCTCTCTTTCGTCGAACGAAGGGTAGGGAATCAAAAGAAGGACGTACAGGCTACTTGGGGAATGCAGGAACGGGGTTTGGTCTGTGCCATAGCGCGGCGCGTCATGCGCTTATCGACGGAGATCGCAAATAAAAGTACTCCGCAATCGCAATCGCGCATTGCTAAGATGCCCTCATGCTCGTAGCACGGAGTCGCCCTGCCTGCTGGCGAACCGCCTCAACTGTTCAAAGACACTATAGCGCAGCAAGCATGGAGAAGCGCGATTATGCAGTAGGTGCGTATCCAAATGTTGGAAGCTGCGCGCTGATGGAACCAAGGCCGCGGTGGCGGCACTGAATACGCTGCAGTCCAACTTTGCGATTGTTGATGCTATCCGCAAATCTGGACGGGGAATGAATAAGGCAGCTATACCAGAGATGATTGAGTGGTGCAGCAAAATTGGATACAAGGTGTGCGGCTCCCAGCATCTTTGAAACCGAGTGCTACTAACATCGTCCTCAGCCTTCAGATTTCGACAAATTGAGACCCGTACATATCGCTGGAACCAAAGGAAAAGGCTCGACGAGCGCATTTATCTCCTCGATCTTGTCGCAGTACGCCTCCACGAGTAACGCGCCTTCAAAACCTTCCAAAATTGGCCTATACACCTCTCCGCATCTACGATTCGTTCGCGAGCGCATACAGATCGATAACGAGCCGATATCCGAGGAAAAATTTGCAAGATACTTCTTCGAAGTCTGGGACAAGTTGGAAGACGCAGCAAAGGTGGCAAATGCGCCCCCCGATGTGCCAACGAAGCCTGTCTACTTCAGATACCTGACACTCATGGCTCTACACGCATATCTACACGAGGGTGTAGATTCTGCGGTCATAGAGTGTGGCATTGGCGGCGAGTACGACAGCACCAACATTTTGATAGAACCAACTGTCACAGCGGTCACCAGTTTAGGCATTGACCATACTGCTATGCTCGGATCTACACTCCCAGAGATTGCCTGGCACAAGGCAGGAATCTTCAAGCCAGGCAGCGTTGCATTCACTGCGCCTCAGAAAGAAGAAGCGATTACAGTTCTACAGGAGAGAGCAGCGGAGAAGGGCACGAAGCTTCATGTTATCGATCTTCATCCGTCCCTAGCCGACGGTAGCGTCAGACTTGGTCTATCAGCAGACTTCCAAAAGGTCAATGCTTCCATAGCGATTGCCGTCGCTGCAGCACATCTGCGCGCTCTAGGTCACACTTCAATTCCGGATCCAACATCATCAGCATATATCGAGCTCCCTCCGCAGTTCATCAAAGGACTTGAGCAGGTACGTTGGTCCGGTCGCTGTGAGGTCCGGCGAGAAAAGAGCCTAGCTTGGCACATCGATGGCGCCCATACACTTGAAAGCATTGAGGTTACGGGACGCTGGTTCGCTGAGCAGGTTGCATCTGCAACAGCAACAGCAACAGCAACAGTATCTCAGTCGAAGGTACCTCGAGTGTTGATCTTCAACCAACAAACTCGGGATGCAAACGCTCTTGCTAAAGCGCTATACACAGCCCTGCAGAGTACCATAACATCTGGCTCGACATCGCCTTTCACACATGTTATCTTCACGACCAACCAGACCTTCAGCGATGGCTATAGACCTGACCTTGTTTCAATCAACACCGATAACGTAGAGGTGGACGCCCTAGCCGTGCAAAAGGCGTTGGCCAAGACCTGGTCAGAGATCGACGATACCGCGGATGTGCGTGTATTGAAGACCATTGAAGAGGCTGTCAGCGTTGCGCGATCTGTAGCCCGTGAATGGGCGGATGGCACCGACGCAGAAGTGATGGTCTTGGTGACTGGCAGTCTCCACTTGGTCGGAGGTGCTCTTGAGGTTTTGGAATCTGCAAAGAAGGATTGACGGTGATACCCATAGAGTGACAAATGACATGCGCTTCAACACGCGCTATATTCTCATTTAAGGCATCACAGTGCCAAGACCTGGTGTTTGAGCAACACAGCTGTAAAACGCAACAACATAGCGTCAGAACACAGGCAAACGTGACCAGAGAGTTTCTCGACCACCCTGCCGATCCCCTTAGCTCTTGCACCACATTGCGCTGGATGCAGAAGCACTCGTCTTGGGCTCGGGAGAAGCCGGCCGGAGGCCAGGCTGTGGTCGTGCTCACGAAGACAGGAAGGTGCTCACGGGCTTAACCACGCAGAACCTTGCACGATAACGTTGGCTCGCGCCATCCCCGCGGACGGACGAGGCGCTATGGGGTAAGAGCCACCATTAGGAGATCCTTACTCCCAACCTGAGATTCTCGTGTGGTCGGGTTCGTCTTGGCAACTCGGCACAGCATTCTCTTTAGGAATCGTCACGGATGTGCCATAGCCGATCTCGTCCCCAGACCACTCACTTGTTCACATATAGCTCCGAGCATTTCCTAACCTTTTCCACGTCATTGCTTTCTCGTCATACGACATACACACGGCTTCATAGACCCCCTTTGCGCATCGCCAACATGAACTGTCCTTCCCGAACAGACGAAGATGTCCTTTTGAACCCTACCTGGAATCAAAACCCGCCTCGCTTTGCAGCTGATCTTACGACGTGCCAAGATCTGAATGGGATTGCGAATGCTAGAGAGCTAGGGGATGCGGATAGATTGCGCAGCAACGCACAAGGTCTCAGACGTTGCGACGTGGACGAACATCAATTCCAAGAGAAAGAGAAGCAATCGATTGCGTTTGGGAAGGGTGTCAAGGGTCCTCATCATGGTGCCGTTGTGCCGTTCACGATGTCATGAAAACGGAAATGCTGACGTTGCCCAGGACCTTGCACCCGAACAATCGCAATCGTGGGGGATGAACACCAAGCGGACTCTAGCACGATTAGTGGCAATATCTCTTTGACAACAGTCAAAAGTTGGGGTCGTTGGATTCTGTCCGTGCTTTGCACTTCAATGTTCATGTCTTACATCATTAAAGATCGAACTTCGCACGTCGCAGCTGCCAAGCCTACATTTCAGAGTAAGATCGATCGAGCTCAACTATACAGCACAATCCAACTCACATCCGTAGGTATTCCTGCGACCCACCACTACCCTAAGAGAGATGGCTGTGCCGTGGGTGGTGCGCAGCCCGACTACAATCTGCCATTCCATGTTGGCGGTCTCTTCATC
Source organism: Stagonosporopsis vannaccii (assembly GCA_028584115.1). Classification (NCBI taxonomy): domain Eukaryota; kingdom Fungi; phylum Ascomycota; class Dothideomycetes; order Pleosporales; family Didymellaceae; genus Stagonosporopsis; species Stagonosporopsis vannaccii. The sequence continues at coordinate 135,736 of VWXS01000026.1, read as the reverse complement.
ATCCTCTTTGTCTCTTCAACTGCTTGCGCCTTCCCCATTCTGGTGATCAAGTTTCCTCGCCTACGGATTCCTGCCTCCTTCCTCTTCAGTGCGAAGCATTTCGGAACTGGCGTTTTGATCGCAACGGCATTCGTACATCTTCTACCAACGGCTTTCTTGTCCCTCAGCGACCCATGTCTATCGAGCTTCTGGACCGAAGACTACCCAGCAGCGCCAGGCGCGATCATGCTTGCAAGTGTCTTCTTTGTCACAGTGATTGAGATGGTTTTCTCTCCAGGCCGACATTGCTGTGGCGGTAACGAAGGGGTTGAAGGCGTTGCCCGTGACACTGTACAAGAGAAGGAGAACGAAGTACGAACAGCGCCAGAGCTCCAAGCGCAGATGAGAAGGACATACTCTGACGGCAGCATGCAGGATCAAGTGCGCTCAATGGGCAACCTTAGGGGTAGGGTTACTAGCATCAGTCGTACACTCTCTCAGTATCGTGCCGAGAACCAAAGGCTCGACGCCATCGAGTCCGCGGAGGAAGAGACACAAGTCAGCATTGGCAGGAAAACAAGCAATGAAGATGTGATAGAGGACGCAGAGAGCAGTCAGCAAAGTCGTGAGTTGACGGTTGAGCAAGCTCACAAGAAGGCCGTGTTGCAGTGCTTTCTTCTGGAAATGGGCATCTTGTTCCATAGCATCTTTATCGGCATGTCTCTTGCCGTGGCCATTGGCAACGACTTTGTGGTGTTGCTCATCGCCATCATCTTCCACCAGACATTCGAAGGTCTAGCACTCGGCGTTCGCATTGCCGCCATCTCCTGGCCAGCTCGGTCTCCACAACCGTGGCTTATGGCTGTAGCATATGGTTGCACGACACCCCTTGGTCAAGCCATTGGTATCGCTACGCACACTCTATACAGTCCAGATTCTGAGGTCGGACTGCTTGTTGTTGGCATCATGAACGCTATCTCTGCTGGGTTTCTTGTCTTCGCTTCGCTTGTCGAGCTTATGTCTGAGGACTTTTTGAGTGACGAGAGCTGGCAGGTACTGAGAGGTAAGAAGAGAGTGGTAGCATGCTTGCTAGTCTTCTTTGGGGCGTTCTTGATGAGTCTGGTCGGTGCCTGGGCCTAAGCGGCAGGGCTTGGAGAAGGACAAAGCGGCCACCGTGAGGCAGAAATATGGAATGTTTAGAATGGAGAGCAGGGAAAGGCTGGAGTGAGGAGGAATAGGCGTGTGTTAGGAGGATGCTGCTGCTGAACAAGCCCCCCGGGGGGGGGGGGGGGGATGAGCAGATATTGACAACATATTCAGTATGAGAATCAGTTCTCATCTATAACACGGCGAAACACATGCCAGCTTAGCTCATTCTTTGTATGATCCATGCCGTCCCCATCTGTGACTCCTGCAAACCCAGGCGCGATCCTTTTGGCATCATCTGCGGCGAATACCGAACACGAATCCGAGATCGCGGATCTCGAATCCGCATCCTTCGCTCCTCTGCTGGTGAGCACCGACAAGTTGAGTCAAGCAACTTTCGTTGCGCGGAATTTCCCACTCTTTGCCTAATGTGGCTCAAAGGAAGCAGCCACGACCGCCACAAATCAATCCTACCCACAGGTCCGGACGCGAGGTGTCCACTATCTCAGCGCAACAACAAAAGCAAGATCTCGCCCATGTAGAGTTGGGCAGCATCGTTGTCATTCTGGATACTGTCGATACGAGTATCGCAGTTCGGCTATCTTCAAATTGCTCCAATCGTGATTGCGGTTGAGTGACAAGGATCCCCTACACAGCGTAATTCGACCCCTTCGATGCATCCTTTGACAGCCAGGAGTCTGGGTCTTCCGGCACAATATGCCCCACGTATGAGATGGCGGCTATACTCACCCAGTGATGTGTGATAGCGGGTGCCACAGCAGGGAGGTATTACTTGACCCACCAATCTGCAGAGCTATTCACGAGCTGGTACCTAACGAGCATGTAGTCATCATAAGTTTTCACCCCCAGCTTCCTTACAGATTAGCGAAAGACGACCAATTCAAATTATCGGTATTGCTGACCGTAGTGCGGGGGTTAGGAGGATGTAGAAGGTTTGAGCGTGGTGAAGGAAGTGAGGCTGACCAAGCGAGACGTCAACCTATTAACAACCTACACGTCCGACCGCGACTAGCTGAGAACGAAAAAGGTGGGGTTACGGAGAACTATCCACCAAGGGATTTATTCGATCTGCGATCGTGCTATGAAAGCCAATCGTTTACCTGGAAGAGGCTTTGCTTTTTGAGCTAGCCTACAAGATCCGCCGTCACTCGTAGAGTGCCTGCATGTGGCTATACTGGGTTTAAATTCCCTGCTGATCCATCCATTCCTTCGGGGTCAAGGCCACCGGAAACTTGGGGCCTTGAAGTGGGATTCTGTCTTTGCCTGTGTTTGCTTTTGAAGATCGTCATCATGTGGAAGTAGGCAAGCGCGACAAAGCGCAAAGCAGTGGCTTGTAGCACTTGAACAGGAGCCACCATGAAGCTGACGAGTAACCTCGGACTTCTTTAGTGCATCGCTTTATATGCAATAATAGAAGACTATACTAAAGATTTTTATTGGGCAAGTGGCGAGAGAGCTTCGGAAAAAGTCAATAAGTCTCATAAATACAATAGTTTTGGGTTTGGTCAAAAGCTGGCGTAACTATGTAGCAAGCTACATACTTTATCCCCTCCGGTCTAGGGTTGTGATGGCCTGTTCTTGAGTGCATCCCACTGAACCACACTGGTTCACTGGCCGATGGATTCACAGCACAAGGAATATGCTTCGTACGCATATGCGAAGAACAATTGGTGTTAGCTGTAGACCATCGCAGCCATCAAATGTTGGGCCAGCTCAAGGAATAGGATGCCTAGTAGTGTGGCTGGAGTGCGTCGCGCTGTTCGGGCCGTGCACTTGCAGCGGTTACAGCCTTCTACCCAGTATGTGGAAAAGGGTGTCGCAAGAGCAGAGTTTACGGGTAGGTACATAACTTGAGCAGGCGCACATGTGTTTTACCGAGAGACACTGTTGCAGGCTGCTCAATTACCTTGCGGTCGACGTGGTCTACTCCACAAGTTTACACCAATCTTGTAAATGTCGAAGATGAACGATGGCCATCAATCGATACGAGACGGATTCAAGGGGTACGATATGCAGCGGATCGCCCCGTTGTACAATATTGTGGTATCCAGCTGATGTTGCCCGAGCATGCATTGTCCATGCTGTGCTTCCGTGCTGCAGACCGCTCAACAGCCTGTCATTCGTGTCCACCTCAACATTCTTCGGGCCGATGCGCTAGGCTGCGCCAAATTCCCATAGCTCTGGTGATGGGCTCGGACACGAGACTCTGTATGGATACGTTAAGCGTGACACCACCTTGTGGATTGAATTGCAGGCCACGCAGCGGCCACGGCAGACTACAAGCAGACAGTGAAGTAACGCGCCCAAGAGCTTTGGGCATCTTTTGATTTATTGCAAACCATGAATCAGTATCTAGGATGCAATGCTGTCGCTGACAGTATGAAAGTCGAGCCCAATGCTAAGAGTATCGATATTCCGAGAGTTGAATGTTTGCGTTGAGGATGAGTTCTGTCGGACGCGACTTTCGGACTTTATCGTTCGTCCTGATCCTTCACAGGCTGTGGGCTGAAGGTGGTTCGAGTAGCCAGAGCAAGACGCAGAAGAAGCCTGATAGTGTTTCTAACGCCAACCCAACAAGCAGGCTTCGAAGTTGCTTTGAAAACGCAGATGAAGCAGGTATGTGTGCAACCATCCCTGGCACTGGTGATCGTGGTGTCGAAGGTGCATTGATATGGTGGTTTGATCGCTATAGCGAGAAGGGAAACCAGTCTGCAATCAGGCACCACGGTGGTTTCGTCGCATACACTGGTAATGCAGGGACAGCGGCAGGATTCTCGAGACAGAATTGTGTCATTGTCTTCAAAATGCGTCAGAGTGGTGCCCTTTGGCGTTCGATCTTGATTCTTCCGTCAGAAGCATTGCTTTGGAATGGTGCTCGCTGCTGCATGTGTGGGTATTCGGTGAGTCGACCCTCAAGCATCTGGAATGTCTCTACGTAGGCTCTGGATGGTACTGAGTCGGGTTCGACGAAGAGCGCCGCTGCATCGACATTGATCGGCCTGATTGTCGATCGACTTCTCGCATCCTCTACGAAGAAGTCGCTGCCTTTGACTATGTTCATTGAGTCTATCCGGTGTGATCCATCGCCTGAGAACCGTTCGGCCAGGATCTTGCGGAGCACTCGTTCAACCTGTTCATCACTAGGACCTTGAACCTGACGTTCTTCCAAGTGTGTGATACGTTGATGCAGAGCTCGAAAGGCGTCTTCAGTCCTCTCTAAGAAATCGTAACTAGACGCGGTCAGAGCTTGTCGAACAACGTCATGCAAGGCAGACCTACTACCATGCCGCAATCTTCTCAAAAGACTGATTGATCTTCTGGAGCTGAAATGACCAGGACATTGTAAGACTGTGCCGATTCAGACTGCCAATTACGCGAATGGAGCGTTTTTCGGATCGATTCTTCAATGTTGTTGATCCCGCGGATGTGTCGATGATGATGATAGCTGAAACCTAGAAGCCTGAGCAGAGGTGGGTGAATATATCCGGAAGCGGATTGTCATCCTCGTGCGGTACTCAGGTGGCCCCAGCTTTCGCGGCTCCATCTGTGCAACTTAGTGGACTGAGCGCTCTTGGGTACGCTCATAGGCGGTAAGGTCCGAGTTACTGGGAAGATGGCCAGTCAAAAATGTCATGTGAGAGGACCAATCAGCACGGTGCATGGTTCAGGGATGAGTCTGACAAGGAGCGGTGCATGCAATTGTGTCTGAGTTCGCAAGCCCTGTCTGTGGCAAAACGTCACTTATCGTGCCTGCCAAACAATGTTCGCAAAATCAAGATCACGATGCGCTCTACAAGGGTAAGGGTGGATGCGCATGCAGCCACAAGGTGAGCGTGGGAAGTCAGGATTCTTTTCTGCATAGCCTATCGGTAGCATCAGTCAGCAGCGATAGCAGATCTTTCTTTCACTTCCTAGTTGTTGCGGTGTGGCATAATAGCAGCCTTGATCTTCAGCCGCTCAAGGCCTCGGTAGAAAAGACTGGCTTCTGGGTATGATGACGACCAGCTGCTCGAAACGCACACCGGGAGGCAGCACCCGCGCAAAGGCGCTGCACTGAAGTGAACGAGCAGAGATTAGGCGGGTTGGGTTCCGCATCCCCTGGCGACCTTAGCTGCATGGGGAGGCACGAAGCCGGTTCCGATGCACCTAAACAAAAGAGGTAACATTCCTTGGTACAACTAGAGGGCAGGCGCTGAAGAAATGTCTCTCGTTTCAAAACCCTCAGAGCTATTTCTCCTGACACATGAAGTCCTTTAATTCTACCGTCGTCAATATTTTGTCGCTTTGCAGAGATGTTAAATGAACGGTGAGCGGGCGAGCCAATAAACCAATCACTCCCCTGTCCAGCATCAGCCGCAAGCCTGCCCTGCTGATCGGTGAACTGACACGTCAGGATTCTACTCGCAGAACACCTGTTCGGGCCTGACATGCAAATGCGCAACCACTTACATACAAACGCAATTTCGAAAACAGCCTTCTTGCTAGCTGCCGGGTGGCGCAATATGCAGAACACACAAATTGTCGGGGCGGTGTTCGCAGGATCACAACCTCGCCGCCAACCATCTTGATCGATTCACACCGCCTGCACCAGTATTGAAGGGTTTCAGCGCTATTGGAGAATGTGCGGGACAGTACCCTGCATATCTGCAGGGCCATGCTGCCACGCCACCGCCAGTCATCGCACGCCTATTCTGCCTTCACTGGGCTTCGTTGCTTCGGATCTTGTGGCGTCTCGACTGCAGTATCGTCTTCGTATTACGCCACGTGTCGGTGAGAGACTGTAAACCTCTTCCCCATGACCTCCTCTCTGACCAAAGGTCGTTGGCGGCCCGACTAACCGAGCCAGTCAACCTCTTACCAGTTTTGCGAGGCTGTTGAATGTTCTTCTTGCACGTTACGGTCCGTTCGTAGGGTTCCTGGCCTTGAGTTGAGTATGTCTTGTCAGTCTGCAATCAAAATCGCTTTTAGCACTGCAATACTCCAGCACCTTTTATTCCCAGCTTATAAGTCAAGGTCGGTGGGAACTGTACCTTTAGAGGTGGCCAAGCCATCTTGATAGACTTGCTCCGCTGATCCTGAAGCTGAGGCCCTGCGTACCGTAGCCTGACATGTTGATCTACTGGTTTTGGTAAGTCAGCGGCGTTTCCCGCCCTAGCCAAGTTCTACCACAAATGTGCAGCCCAAAGGTTCGGATCGAAAGCCAAACCTCTAATCCTAACGCCTCTTTGTCGTCGCCATTTGACGTCGGCCACAAGCTCGTGACAGCCGATCAAATGATCGCGTGCTGGCCACTAGTTGCTGAAGACACCCCTCCTTCTGGATCCCGAGATGTCGTCTCATGGAGGTGCAGTGCAATAGTCTTACTTCCATTTTGACAGTATTCGATAGCGGACACTCCAAGCTTGCCCAGTGAGGAACAAATTGCTTGCGGTTTATGTTGTGTTTCAGGGGCCTGCTGTGAGCCCATGCTTCTGGAACCATGAGCTGCCACTGATAATGCAACAACGACTGAGCGTTGTGGAACCCGGGTCGGCCCATGCATAGCGTCAGCTTTTGCTCTAAAAGCTTCTTTCTTTTATTCGGCATAGTCACGTTGCGTACTAGTGGGTTCACTCTACCTTGCGCAGCACCTATTCGCCCCCCCCCTCAAGGCCATGCATTTCATTCACTTTGTTGGCAAGCAATCTCATTGGATGCCATACTCGCGGCTTCCATATATTCGAGCGAGTAAGACTGGCGGACGCGGCTCGGATGCCTTTGGTTTCCCCAGCCAGAACATTATCCGTGCGCAATTCCTTCAGCCATGCCATATCGATCGCCGATTCCCATGGCCAGTCGGAGAGCACACGGCGGAATTGCACCGTGCCAATAAAGTGGTCGACCATCTCCATGTCGATAACGCAGACCACTATCCTTGACCAGGTTGGCTGAGATATTCGTTGCCGCGCGAGGCGAGGCGGGTTGTGGTACCCATCCGCAGCATCACCCGGACATAATTCTAAAGATATAATCAATGTTAGTGGAGTGTGTAGTAGGGCCATGATATTCATATTTGGCCAGTGTGCATCAAGATTGGTGTGCAGTTGTTGACATCGCAACGCTTTCGAAGACCTCTGCCACTTGGAAACCCAGCATCTTTCTTCCGTTGCTCTTGAAACTTCATTGAAATCCCGTGTTCTACAACGCAACATACGCCATACCGCCGACATGGGTGAGCTGGAGCCTGTAGGGCATTGGGAAAGGCGGTGTGCTCCTACGAGGCAAGACGTGAATACGCGGTCACGCAAAGGTGGTCTTACCTGATCTCCGATGTGGCTTGCTCACCGACCAAAAGCGTCAGCCGTCCTGCAACGCAATGTTCCATCAGGATGAGCACATGGCATGCCGAGGCACACTGCCAGAATAGATATGCGACGCATGAATTGGATTTCGTGCTACTGGGTGTATCCTAAAGATACAAGACACTATGTACAAGTGGGTAGGTAACAAGTGGTGATAGATACAGAGAAAATGTGGTCAAGAAGGAGAGACAAAGAAGATGGCACGTGCTCACTTGCACAAGAACCGATGATACTATGCACATCCGAGGACCTACGCAAACAACTCTATCGCATCAAGGATGACATTAGGTGCGAGGAAGCCATCGCCCGAGCTGCCGCTGACGCAGGTGATAGTGATAGTGTTTGTGCCACTTGTCAACGTGCCAGATGGGATGGCAAAGTTGTACACCTCGCCAAAGCCACGGTAAGCACCACGCGTCAAGCCTCTGGAGTCGATCTTAGTCGGCGCAGCTGGAGTGGTTGCAGTCCAAGAGTTTACAACGACACCAGGACGGCAGCTGGCAAATGCAAGTGTGGTTCCGATGCGGAGAGTCGACCCGGTGGCACCGGTGAATTTGATGGTAAGTTGGTTTGTGCCCTTGACCAAGGCCATTGGAACGTTTCCAAGACCGGAAGAGCCAACAGTGTAAGTCAGAGGACCCCAGGATTCCATGCGAGAATCGGAAGGATGCATACGTAATTGGTTGGCGGCATTCCTAAAACCTTTGGGTGTGCCGTCCCAGTCTCCAATACGCCAGACAGATGTCTTCGTTTCAGAATCAGCAGCAATGTTGGCTGTAGTAGTCGCTCCAGCCTTGACAGTAACACTAGCTGCTTTGACCTTGAATTCACCCTGATACAGGACCTGGGTGTATGTTCCGGGCTTCATGGCAGGTGATGTAAACTTGCCGGCGCTGTCGGCATACACCCAGTATTGGGCAGCATCGTTGTACCAGTGCAAGACCTTCTGGAAGCTCGAGCCAACACCGGTCGCCGTACCTGATACCTTCCCGCGGCCGGAGTCGGCAACATAACCAGTGATGGAAAGGTCCTTGAAGAAGGAAGTGTCGAGCGATGAGCCACCTGTTGGGATCCCGCTGCGAGTGAAAGCCATAGCATAGGGGCCATGAAGACCCATTCGGAACTTTTCGGTCTGAACATGGCCAGAATTCATGTAAAAGTATAAGTTTGTCGAATCGCCGGCATTGTTCGAGTTGATGTCCCGGAAGAAAGGACCACCGGATGAACCCTCGTACGATTGAGAGTTGAGTAGCATACAGACGTGCACGTCTTCTCCTCGGTAAACACATTGCTTAAATAGGTCAGTGTTGTGGTCAATGTCTCGAGGCAACGCAAACTTACCCTGGAGTCATCAATGAAACGCTCGCTCGAGTAGAATTTAGACCGCGTTTGGCCACTGACGATAAACACGTCCGAGCCCTCAACAGTCGAGCTAGAGCCAGCGGTTGTGGATACCACGCCGAAGGGGTACTCCGAAGGCAGTGTATTGGGATTGAGACGAGCAATAAAGCGAAGTTCACCGATGTCCGGTTCGGCAGTGGTGTGGGTTGCCATGTATATAGTCGAGTCACCAGATTTCACGACGTAGTAGTGGGTTAACGTCGAGGTCGTGCAAGTGATCTTAGCAACAGAGCCTGGTAAATTTGATCAGTAAAAGTTCATAGAGGAGGGTATGAAGACTTACCAATGATCGCAGATGACACTGTGGCGGATCCAAGACCAGAAGAGATATGTGAACCTTTGGAAGCATACTGAAACTCCTCGCCGCGGTATTTGATTGACGTAATGTCGCAGTTTGCTCCGTTCACGGTGAACACCAGGGCGTTGCTAGAGCCAGCATCAACAACGAAGTTGCTACCAGATTTAGTGACACCGAAGGCGGCCAGCGCCGAAGAAGAAAGAGAGGCCGCGGCCACAAAAGCAGATTTGAGAAGCATGATTGCAACAAGAAACAGAGTCAGCGTTGCAAGCCTCAAGTCAGCCACGAGAAAGCTTGACTGTACTGTCGATCAGACTGCGATGCCCGAGAACACCACGGGTTCCTCGCTGCTTTACATATACCGCTGCACGGACACTCATTGCCGTAGAGTCAAGAAGCTAGTAGATTTCGCTCGGCGCCAACTGTCCCACACTCCTCTTAATTTCCACTACTGGTAATCCCTCACCAGCCACATTTACTCATGTCCTACTATAGTTATATGAACCCGCGCAGAGCAACTTGGTCACGCGCGAAGAATACAAGCCTTCTCAGCTCGAAGCTTACCATGCGTTGGCGATCGTCATCCGTCCGTACCTGTTTCTCCGCATCTTTCGCTGTATATATGCCCCGAGGCGTAATTGTGTCGCTTTATGGCGTTTTATCGACATGGGTGTCCTGTTTGAAACACCTCCGGCAGCCACGACTATTGTGGCTACAACTGCCGAGGTGAAGCGCAAGGCTGAGTGGTCACTTCACTGCAACTGTTGTATAAGCACTATAGACGTCTTGGCAGCCCTGTTTCATGTAAGAATTGTGGCACTCCGCTCCGGATGCCTATGGGGCTGAGACAAACACGGAACAACATCCTCACGAAAACAGAACAGTTTTAAGCCAAGTCGAGTTTGAGCAAAACCAAGAAGCTGAAGAATCAATGATGAGATAAACAAGAAGCGCATGCGTACAGAAGCGCTGGATTACCCCGCGAAAAGTAAAATTGTCAAATCCAGCCACAACGGGAAGTGCGCGGAACAACAACGCGCTTGAAAGCCGACCCATGCGCAAACTTGACCCCTTGTAAGACGCCGTTGTCGAGATGCCTGCCGCATGCGGCGCGGAGAAATTAATCCTGTACCCAGTGTGGAGTAAACCGACGGACATCCTACCGCTTTTTGGTGGCATCCGAAACCACGTTAGTCTTCACCACTTGGACAGTCGTTTCTGTAAAGCGGGCTGATCTCCACCTCTCGACACCACAGCGCCCACGGCCTGGATACCGTTGATTGCATGGACTCCCAGGTGTCATGAGATTGCCTCTCCGTCAAGTACTTCAGCTCGCCCTCGCCTTTCGCTTTTCCCGACTTTATCTTGCCACCTGCTTCGATATCGATCTTGCCCTCTATTGTGTGACTGAAGTGCGCGTTGTGGATGGTCATCGCAGTTGTCTGCGCTCTAGCAGCCTCTTTGGTGTATATGGCTTGGTACACAGCTTCTTCGATCCCGTGCGCTAAGGTAGTAAAGCCGTGTCCTTCGAGCAATACTACGGCGTGACTGCATCACCAAGTTAGTACAGAGGTACACTGGCTGAGTACACAGAGGTGCATACTCTGGCTCGAGAGACGGTTCAGGCTTGGCCCCGGGCAGAGCCGACCGGACTTTTGAGTATATAAAACCAGCTGATGTTGCTGGCTTGAACGATGCTGCCAGCGAAGCACCCAGGTTCGAGTCACGGACGAGTAAATCTGATCCAGAAGAGGTCCAAATGGGGACACTGGTTCCTGCAAATAGCCATATGAGTCGTGTTCTCTCAGCTGTGACAAGTGACCTACCAAGAAAACCAGCCGTGTGGATTGTATTTTTCAGAGGAACTCCGCTGACGCAGTATGGTAGCACATCACTTGAATGACTATGTACGACACTGTTGATGTTTGGAAAGCGTTTATATATCTCACTGTGGATGTAGCGCTCGATATAGCCTGGCCTCGCGTTCTTCTCAACAGCATCTGCGGACTCGACATGATACTCGACTAGGTCATCTGGTGAGCTCACCAAAGCTGGCGGCATATTGCAAGGCATCCAAAATGTTGCGGCATTGTCTGGTGAGCGGACTGAGATGTGCCCGTAGGCGTCGAAAACATCATGGCGGTGGAGAATGTGGGAGGCTGTAACGAGGCCCTTGAAAAGATCTTCAAGTCCCACCTTTTCGCGCTTGGGAAAGTAACCAGTTGACATGTTTTTATTGTTGCTGTTGAAGGGTCACAGAAGTATGATAGCAGTATGTGCAAGCTGTGGGGCGGAGGTTTCTTGTTTGGATGTACGATGACGTACGCTTCACAAAGCGCGGGGAGATCAGTGGAAGGAGATGCCTCGGATCTCCTACCGCTTCCACCCGACTCTGTCCTAAAGACCCTGATTGCACCTCACGAGTCCTGAGAGCGATCAGACCTACGGTATCCTACAAGCATAATAGGGAGCAATATGCACGTGTCGGAAAGTCGCCCAACTGGCCACGAAGTCTCACCGACACGTCTTGGCCATTGCTGCTGGGACTATTTACACGTTGCGTTGCAAGCATTGTTGCGTTGCACGCCAAATCTGAATGAGTTTGCTTGAGACAAGCATGGCCGGACCTTTTCTTTGCACAGTTTATCTTTATGCTCGCAATGGGCTCTGCATGACTGATCGCTCCACAGGGTTGAACTTGCCGCGCTTGTAATGATGCAATCTCTACAACACCGAACATATGCACAAAACCTCATCTTCAAGACAGGAACACCGGCCTGTGCATCGGAGCACCAAACCATGTAGAATTTGCTATTAAGTCAATACAAAAGCCGCGGTACATGACAGGCGGGATGACAGGCCTCTAGATTGGCCGTCATGCTTTGAGATACAAGCTGGGATTGGTAGTAAGGCGCAAGAGCGCGACGAATGATGGGTATGGTTCAGGTGCATGCTAGTCGCGACAAACGACATTAGGTTTACGGTGTTGGCGACTGGCACTGTGCGAGTGTCGTAAGGTGGTGATAAGGTAGAGTCCATATTGTTGCATCCAAGTCTTATTGTGTAATAGGCCTTTCATCCTTCACTGGAAACGAATGCCTTCATGTACGTGGACGGTCCTCACTGCCTTACTCCCATCGTCCAGACTTAGTTTTCTACTGCAGCCTGGTCCCACGGGGTTGTCACCAAAACAATGCCTCGTACTCTCATCCCATGTTCCAGTCCTCACCATCGTGGTCTTCCTCACTGCTACCGTCGTCTTCGATATCAATGGGTTTGGCTTCAACCTCGCACTTTCTCGCATAGCATCCAGTGCTTTCATCACCACCCATGCCTATTCCGGTGTAAAGCCCGTCCTTAATCTCCTCGATAATTTTGTCCTGGTCTATTCCGCGTTTATCATTGACATTGATGCGAGCGAACATAACCTTCTTGGCACGGACGTTGGCCGCATGTGACGTCGTGTGCACTGAATCGATGTTTGTGGATCCCTTCCCTTGATCGAAGTCGTCCAGAGTCGCATAGCAGGTGTCGATGACGATGTAGACGATTTTCGTCACTGATTTGTGCGATTTTGGAGAAGTTGAGTTGCTTCTCCGACCAGCGCTTAATGTTTCATCTTCGAGGAGCATGTTGACGCTCACCAGCTGTCTATTAACAAGGGAGCGAGTCGGGAACGGAAGTCAAGTGGGTGTGCTTGAGTAGAAGTCGCAAGATCGTGCTCAGCCCAGCTGGAGTGACCTATAGAGGGACTGTGCATCTGATGAGAGACTGTTGCCCAGCTGCGCGTCGTGTGGTGTACCTAGGAAGTTGAAGGTACTGTGTACCGACGCAGTAAACCGTCTGCAGAAGTTATATGGTTAGTCCGCGAGCTGTAGCGTAACCCACATTTCGTAGAGGCTTACTGTGGCTGCAGATTAGCTGAAAGAGACTCCTCTTTGGCCGGTCTGACCCCTGTCTCTCTTGCGGTCTTGCAGAATTTGGAGGTTGCGAGGGGCACCACCAAACTTTTTTCACAATGTATCTGTCGCCGCCGCCGAGCAGTGGCATCGCGAGCGGCTAGTCCCATGATTGGCCAAATTTGTCATCATATGAACGTGTAGTTAATCAGATCATGAGAAGAACGGCACCAAGCCAACCAGGATCGAGGAGAGGTTGAGGGCACGAGCCGGCGGCAGTCTCGGCGGGCGTATTCTCACGCAGGGCAGGGCACTGGCGGGACGTCAAACCCTACAGGTAGCTACTTGATTGTGACGCCAACGGCGTCCAACCTTGGTTCATTCAGCGCTTCTGCGGCGGGTTGCACTTGACGGTAGCGCCAGAAGTCCAGACCGCGAATGTTTCCGCCAATATGAATCGCTCCGCGGAGAGACATATCACAAACGCGTGCCTCTGATGCAACGCTCTTCATTCTTGTCACTTATTGATATCCATAACCAAATCGCTCAGCTTCACATCTGATGTTGCTCTGAGTAGTTAGTCAGTCAATCTTCTAAAACGTTGACAGGAAAGTGCCGGCCTGGCTGTTCGTGACTCGCATGCCGCGTCTTACCTAGGCTCATTTGACCGATTAGATCCTTCCTGTCCCATGGTTGCCGGTGCGACCACATCAATAACAAGCGGCATCGTCCAGAACCGCCTTCCCGGTCTTTGTTCGGCGCAGAAACGAGGTTATCGAGGTGAGCACAAGCGCGGCGCTATGGACGGGCGCGGAGGTGGCGTTCACGAACACAAAGCACGTGTGCTCTGATATTCCTCACCCATTCTGATGTCCTCAGAGACGTGCCATCGCACTGGCACAGATGCGAGTTTGTAAAGCCAAATGTCGAATGGCCTTCTTCACTGTGGCAAATCAGCGAACCGAGTAAGTGGCGAACTGCAAGACCCACAAGAAGCATGCTGCAGCCCGGAAGCGTGACTTCGCCATCGCAACGACATTTCGAATTAGCTAAGATTCGCGAGGTTCCTTTTCCATCCTCGAATATCGTGCGGAGTCACCCACTCCCAGCTCGAGTGAGGCTGAGTCGCTCTGACCCAAGGTCAGGCCCTCAATGGCAAATGAGTCAACTCAAGCTGAGACGATAAAGTCAAGGACCCCAAACACCACACCCACTACGCAAAAACACCTGAATTTACAATGCTTTGAACAACACCTCTTTTGACCTAAGGGACCGTACGCCACATCTTACTACAATGTGATCCACAACAGCTGTGAAGACTTCCAAGATGCAACACTCTCTACCCGGGAGACCACTTATGGCGCCAAAACATGGCTTATGGTGCTCTTGAAAGCGACGACAGACGTAGATCGTACAGCTTCTGCAGAAATCGCATGGGCGAGCTTTCGACCTGAGCGATCGAAGTAGTGACATGAATCGCTGACATCGACAAAATTGCTAATATGCATGTAGACGATATCGGCAAAAAAAACTTTTGCATGACACTCGCAACTTCACGATCCAGGCGTCCAATTCTGCATTATCGCCGACGCCCCAAAAAAAAAGCATCGTGCCGAGCCGGCGCCGGCCAACAAATTTCAAAAAATTACCTCCAAGTTTGCTTCCTTACAGGAGTTGGCAGCACGAGCAGCAATTCAGAGGTACTGGCAACCAACACAGTGTTGCAGACATGGCTAACCCAGTCAAAGCTCGGATCGTAGGTGCTCTGACTTGAGCATTGATCCTGCAGGGTCGACAAGCAACATCGTCACGTGATACTACACTCACACACGCAAGCACAGCTTGTATCATTGGGTCTTCCACTGTGTGTTTCACTTGTGAATCTGTAGTTCAGCGGTGCTTGTGAACAGTGACTTGGTCGCGGCGTTCGTGTTGACGCATCTATATTTTTCCCACGCGACAAACAATTCCATAGAGCTCATGCTCTAAAACGCAATCGCTGTACTGACAGCCAGACCCATACCTGGAACGCAGAGCAGAGACTTTATCATGGCATCAACAATGCGCACGCTCCTTCCCCTCCTCCCACCAGAACTCCGGAACACAATCTACAACTCTCTCGCCCCCTCGTTGACGCCAACCAACACCGGGCTCCCCCTCCAAATCAAGTCTTATTCCTGCAAACATACACTCGTGCAGATCTGCCCCGTGCACTATGGCTCCACTGCTCTGCTCGCGCTGCAACGCTACGCCTTCCTCGAAGGCAACGAGTACCGCACCTGGATCCTCAACCACGCCATCACGCTGCGCATTGGCGTTGTGTTCAAGGGACGAGTAAACACGTTCGTGCAAGAGCATTGGGACAAGAAGATCGAGACGCATCTGCTCAAGCTGGCGAAGGTGCACCCTTGGCTGCACAAGGTGGCCAAGTACGATATACAGATCTTATGGGATGCGCCGGATGGCGTGTTGAGGAGCAAGCACAACCGTCGCAGTGCCGGTCAGATCCCGCGCGCTATGGTACGCACGCTGACGGCGTTGATGGATGGCGACGTCAGGAGGAAACGGGGAGACGTGCAGGTTAGGTTGAGGCTCGAACACCATGTTGCGGGCGTGGCTGTACGGTCTTCGCCGCGGTTCGGGTTGGGAAGCTTCATGTCGCTTTCGTCTGATGCCGCAGTTTTAGAATGTGCAAGACATACCTTGGAGGTGTGGAAAGAGTCGTGTCCGCGGGTACTTCCTCGAAAGTCGGCGCGGTTGACACCAGTTGTTACCAAGCCTGAGGAGAAGGAGTTATTACAACTGAATTCAAAAGAAGGGGGTGTAGAGTGGGCGGATAGAGGCCAGGGAACGCTGGTCATGAGGACCACCGTGGCGAGCAAGACACAGACGTGCGCAAGCTTCATGGACACAGGGATAGCGTATGACTCGCCAACCGAGCTGATGTTGTTTGAGTTGCTAGAAGACTGCCGCGGGCGAAGATGACAAGCCCTTCGCACCCAAGACTCAATGTATAAACATTTCATCAAACACAACCTAGACCTCTATTTCCCATGCTTCTCCTTGATCTCATTTTGCCCCTTCATAACCCACCCCTTGAACGGATCCTCGACATCCGGATCCCTCCTCAACCTCACAATCTGATCCTCCCCACTGGGCACCAACAACCCCTTCTTCACCGCCTCCCTCCTCTCAATCCTCCCCGCCCACTCTTCCAATCTCGGAAACTGTCCCAACTCAATCCCCGCCCACGGGCCCCACCTCACCCACGTAAACGTGCTGATATCCGCGACACTATACTTCCCCCTCCCACTGCCCACCAGGTAATCCCTCTCCCGTAGCCTCTCCTCGAGCACAGCGTACAGCCGCTTCGTCTCATTCTGGTACCGATCAATCCCATACTGGATTTTGAGGGGTGCGTAACGGAAAAAATGGTTCGCCTGGCCTTGCATGGGCCCCACGCCTGCGTTCTGGAAGAACAGCCACTGCAGCATCTCGCTCCGCTCGTCGGGATCCTGGAAGCTGAAAGCAAAAGAGCGGTCGTAGTGCTCGGCTAGGTAGAGGAAGATGGCGCCGGACTCGAAGACGGCAAACGAGTTGCGGCTGTGGTCGATGATGGCGGGGATGCGGCCGTTGGGGTTGGTTCGAAGAAAGTCCGGGCTCTTTTGCTCGTCGGCGCCGAGGTCGATAGGTGTGGTTTTGTAGGGGATCCCGAGTTCTTCGAGGAAGATGGAGATTTTTTGCCCGTTGGGGGTGGCCGAGGTGAGGAGCTCGATGTTGGGTGCCATGCTGTTGGGGGTATGGGGATGTGGTGAGTAGTTGTGCTTTGGGGATCCGAGGTCATGTATAGCCGCAGGCTAGCTCAACTATATGTCACTACTATTGTAGAACTGGATGTGGTTCATGATGACGTATGGTTTGCGGAACCATGGACCAGTTGGGTATGATGTGCAGAAAATGACCTCAGACCTGATATACGACAGACGTTGATACAAATATGAACACCAGCAAACGAGCAATGCATGCAGCTTACTTGAGTTTGAATGAATGACATTACGCAAACACAAGATAGTTCCCACCTATATGAAAGCCATCAGTTTAGCAAGTTCATGGACGGCGAATGTGTCTAGGGCCTAGAAACGGCCTGACCGACGTGTCGTTCCGAATCAAGGTCGATGAGATTCCAATGTAGTGAACGCTTTTGGCCACACGCTGCAGATGCTTCTGTATCTGGTGTCCCAAATCTGGGATAGGGTCGCGTTCGACTCCACGTAATCTCCCCCGTCTACGTCCCTTACTCTCCTAAGAGTCAAAGAAGTCTTTGTCCTTGTTCATCCAGGTATCCAGGATAGGACGCAAGTCTACGTCGCGAAGCCCCAGAACATGTTTCATATGCCATCTTTGATACTTGTAGTCATTGTGGTACTGCAGGCTCATATCCCGCCACGTGAAGTGCCGCATGTGTGGGAAACGCAGGTGGAGTTCCTGTGTAAACTCTCCAATGGACTTGTCCGAGCGTATATAACTGTCGATAATGTGGATTCCCTTGACGCTACCCATTGCAGTGCTTATAATCCTAACGAGCATGGGCACGTCGGCGAGTGGCACGTCTTTGATGTCAATTGTAAGCGTTGCAAGATTCAACTCCTTCATCAAGTCCTGCAGTTGACATCGCCAGAAGTACATCAAGGTTGGAGGGTTAGTTGCGACTGGTGGTTCAAACAGCTCCCAAACTGGATCTGCCGCCATCCAGCGTATGCAATGCAACAGAGACGCCTTGCTGAAGTGGAAGGTAAGGTGTCGGATACCAGAGCGATTGAGAGGTCCTACCTGCCACAAGAATTTGGTAAAACCTGTAATGCCAAAGTGGAAGTTTGTACTGCGGAAAATGTGGGACACCATATGTTCGTTGATCGCCCTCGAAATTTGAAAAAGCTTCGATACGGTGATGGGCGGCGGTGTTGATGCTGGTAAAGAATGCGTGCCTTGAGTAAGGCTAATGACCCGCGTATAGCCGACTGCTTGGTAGAGGATCTCATCTTGCAGTTCCTGCGGCAACCTTAAAAATGGCCGGAATAGTGGACTGATCTTGATGGACCCTGTTGCCGATGAAGCGTGTCTGGACGAGCTTAGATGCGCTGGGACCGAGCAAGTCCGAGTCGAGCGATTAGGTGAGCTAGTTGTATTGACGGCAGGGTTTCTAACCAAGAGGACAGAGTCGTTGGATGTCAGTGTGGCTTGGGAGTTGCTAGGAGTTAGGTTAGTGATGCCGTTGTTAGACATCAAACCTGCCAAGCCTGCCGACTGAATGTTGGCTAGCGACGCTGTCGAGTTGGACACCATCGAGTGAGATTGAGCGAAATTTGACTGGGCGCTGTGCTGGGTGGCTGACCTGAATCGGGCTCTCGTCTGGTGGACAAAGTAGTGTCTGTCGAAATACTGGCGAGCTGGTACCCAACCTGATCCGCTGCGAATGACTAGTTGGTAAGGCATAGCGGACTGGCAGTATGTATTTTCCATCTTTTCCTGCATATCCTGTTGGCCTTCATACCGCTGTGACTGGAACAGACGAATGACAATCTTCTTGGGTGGACTTCCAGTGTAGGCGCCAATCAATATGCAACTGACTGACTTGCCTAATTCGGTGTCTTCACTTGGATGCACGCCCGGTGGGTTTAGACAAATGCTGCCGTGAAAGTGCGCGGATGAATCATGGTTTGAGGCCCAGGTCCTCAGATGTTCGTTGTATATTTCGCGCTGGTTCCTTTTCGTTCTTTGTTTGTTTTCTGGGCTGCGCCGGCTAGGGCTTGTCGGCGGTGTCAAAGCAGAGCTTTCTGCTGATATAGAAGCGCGAGGGCCAATCGCTGCTGTCCTCTTCCTGACTTCGGCAGGCTCTGGAAGCTCTGTGGCACAGGATATGGCGTGCATTGATTGATCTGAAGCTCTGGTATAAGGCGATGAGACATGTAGGTAAGACATATTGTGGTACTAGAGCTCGCCAATCATAGGAAAAGTGGCAGTCCGAGCTCGTGATAGAGTGATGGCTCAGAAATGGTGGACGCCCACAGCAGTTCTGTCGGTCAGCACATACGAGGCTGACGTGGTTCCACGAGCGCTTAGGCGAGCTTCGGTGTAAATGCTGTGTGATGGCCAACGGCCGACTAGCACGCGCTGTGCGACCACGAGTATGCCTTCAAAGGGGAGCTTGCTGGTCCTCACAGGACACGCATATATTCTGGCGTATATTCGCACATGGCTGAATGAGTCCAAATACGCTGGCAGTGACTGCTCTCGAGATGACTTCAGGGCTTGCTACCAGTTTATAAGCTATACGGCCCAAAGAGAATGATGGACAACGGGTTCATAAAGTAATACAATAGATGAAAAGCATGGTTCAGAAGCCAGTGCAGGCTGGCAATATACATGCACTCAGTGATGGTGGAACTGTGAAGCTGCAAGAGGCCCGGTGATCGATGTGATCGATGACGCTAGAGGAAGTGACGCACCTGCTGCATAGTTGGCGCTAGGCTCTTTCCGACCAGCACGCGACTGGCTGTGAAGGGCATAATCATTGACTTTATTTGTGCGAGTGGCTCTGGGCCGGGTATCCATCCTAGAAACATAAGAATCAAGACGCCTGAAAGAATGCTCATCGAGGTGCATGCACTCAAGCCCTGCCCTCAAGCCAGCCTGCTGCCCTCTCTAGTAGGCCATTGAAACCTTTCATATTCGCAAGCAGACCCCCATCGAGTGAGCCTACGTCTCTGCTTACTGTATCCAGAAGTGTGCTCAACGGCACATCCGGACCCTCATCATCTCGTCCTTCTTGTTGCGCTTTCTTACGGCCGTTCTGAATGGCGGCCTCAATGTCAAACATATCGGAGCTCAGTGCGTCTCCTGCTTCTACCTTTGCCTTCTCTGCTTCGAAGTCGGCCTGGACATCATCGTGTTCCAGAGCAATCTCTTGACGGCCATTCTGCAAAGCCAGAATGTCCTTTCGCAGCTGAATGTTGTCACGTTTGAAGATCCTCAGCTTTTTTAGATTGGTAGTCAGGACATCGTTCGCATCTTGCAGGTCGAGCAACTTTTCGTTCAAGCTTTCTTTGAACGACAAGGCGAGATTGACTTCGCTTCGAAGCTCTTTGCGACGCACCGAATCCTGTATTGTTTGTATCTTTTCTAGCATCCTGCCAAGACGGTGGTCAATCGCTTCTTCAAGTATCGTCCGTGTGGTATCCGCTATCGTGACTCCTCTTACGCCATAGCCTTTCATGCGCATCACGGAGACGGCAAGTTTGGGACCGAGGAATTTGTGTCGCTTGCGGGGTGGCTCGTCACTTGAAGGCTTCTTGGCCCTGGCTTGCTTTGGAGATGTGCTCTTCGCAGCTCGACTAGGCATGGGCTTTGGAACTTCGACCTCGGCTTCAAATTCATCTTCAGATACTTCTGGCTCCTCATCAGACATGCGCACGTCCTCTCCAGCTCGTCTTGCAAATCTCGGCGTAGCCTGTGTTGTCCGTACAGATTCAGGAGACAGCTCATCTGGCGCATCTTCGGCTGGTGCCGCTTCGACTGGAGACTTCTTGCTCAACTGCTTCCTCACAGGCTTGCGCGTCGCTGGTGTGCTTGTGTTCTCTGGCATCGTTGCAGTGGCGGCCCTGCTTGGTCTACCACGGGCACCGCTTCTTATTGGTATGGGGGTCACCATGGCTTCACTACTTGCTTCTTGAGCGACCGAGGCTATTGTGCTGGGGGCAGGTCCCTGAGCTGGCGACAGCTCGTCGACGTCTTGATCATCACCCTCAGATACACTGCTTGGTATCGACTTTCTCGAGACGACCCTTGGTGTTGTAGTATTGGCTTGCGCTGGAGAAAGCTCGTCGGCGTCATCGTCATCAGCGTGTGAGGCATTCGATGCTGTATTTTCTACTGTTGTTGATAGCACAAACGAGTGTCTGGAACTACTCTGAGGTTGCATGCCCGGTGTGACTGGAACGATATCCGTCGACTTGGACCTTCGCCGTGAGCTTGCAGATGCACCGATGCCGTTTGCGAGGCCTGTCACAAGGCGTGGTGTTTTCGCAGCAGTCGATGGCGCCTCGTCTATGACAGACAGCTCGTCTGGGGCTTCGTCCGGTTCCTCAAGGACAGGCGAGACGGTTCTCGCGAGCCTCCTGCTCTTCTCGACCGAACGCACATTCTCAACCCGGTCAGGACTGAGCTCGTCTTCTTCTTCGATGGACGCTTCTGGCGCTGCCGTCGACGACCCACGCTTTCTTTTCCCCAGTTGAGGGGTGGTAGCAGCGTTCTTCGGCGTGGCAGCAGTGTTCTTCGGGGTGGTACGGCGCTGCGACTGGCTGCTTCGTGGTGCTGACAGGCTGCGATGCTGCCTCGCTGAGCCATTGACGTTGCGCGGCGTGCGCTGAACCGGCGTCTTCGATCGTCGCGCAGACGGCGGTAGTGGTGGGAGGGACGCCTGCTTTGCGCCTAGAGCGCCAAAGTTGAAGCCGAAAGACGCCTGGACGGTCGAGGCCCTGGCATGGTTAGCAGGCGGCGTGGGCATGTTTTGGCGGCTGTTTACCCTGCGCCGCGCACGCGCTGTTGACGGTGCTCGCGTCGGTCTTGATTGCGTCAGCTGCGGGTTCGATCTCAGTGCGCGACAGCGTTTCTCTTACCAACGGGCGCCATGGCAATAGCGGGCGTAGCAGTGGTGCTTCAGCTGGAGCGCCGTCGCGTGTGAGGTGAGCGCGGGCGTGTTGTGACGCCGCAGTGCCGCGGTTCGCGCTAGCAAGGGTGCCGCCCGATGAAGATGAACGATTCGCTCATAGCATTTTGCCAGAACCTCACTTCACGCCCTTTTTCGAGACACCATGGGCTGGCTCTGGAGCAGCAGCAGCACTGATGCGGACAAGCTCGATCCGTCATTGCGCGAATTCCTGAAGAGAGAGGCGCCCTCAGGCCCCAAGCCCACGCTGCCTGCTGCGCCGAAAGAGAGGCCTGTGGAATCAACACCACCGCCCGCGCCTGCGCCGCCTGTACAAGCACCCGTCGACGCCGAGAAACCAGCCGTCCCACCCCAATCGCAGTTCCAAGATGGCCGCTACGCACACCTCTGGAAGAACTACGTGCCGCAGGACGTCCTGATGGACCGCGGGAAGAATGAGCAGGACAAGCTGAGGGACCTTGTGGATGCCTACAACGACCGCAATGCCTCGGTTGGGCAAATTGCAATGGAGAACTGCGCGCTAGAGTACATGGAGCAGTTCGAGTGCTTCCGGAATCCCAAGACATGGTGGTCGTTGGGCACACTGTGCAACGCAGAGCAGAGGAGGTTCAATCGCTGCTACGACATGCAGTCCAAGTTCCTGAAGGCACTGGGGTACCTGACTCTCGATGCACGCACACCAGAGGAGGACGAGAAGATTCAGATGCACGCCGACAAGCTGTACCAGCAGATGCTGCAGCAAGAGGCAGAAATAGAAAAGGCAGAGAAGGAGGGCCGGGAGCTGCCCAAATTCGAGAGCGTCTTATCAAAGGCCAACATTGCACGCGCTATGGCTGGCAAGCAGACCACCATCGCACCTTTGTCTGCTACAGCCAGCGCACAACCGGACACAGAAGACGATATTTGGAGCCAGATCAAGCCCGAGGCCCGCAGGCAGTACGAAGACACCATCGCCAAGCTACCGCCGAAGGACCAGGAAATTGAGCGCATGGCGATCCTGGGCGAACTCAAGGCACAGCAGGGCATGTCCAAGCAAGTCGAGCAGACATTCGTCGAAGAACGGATCAACCGCATGAAGAGGAAGGAAGCAGGACAAGCAACAATAGGGGATACCATCAAGAGCTGGTGGGGTTGGGGTTAAAGGGCAAATGTACTGTACGTATAGTGTATAAAAATGTAAAATTATGGCCCTCGTGTTGACTCCATGGCCAGTCTGTTAACCTATCGTCATCGTCAATGTTCGAACAAGACTTTCATGTAATAACGCTGGCAATCCTCAAATGCCGTTTTGTTCCACGGATATAGCTCTTTCAGCTCAGTGTCGAACGTGGCGTATCTTTCACATCCATGGTCCTCGTAAGCGACTGCATTGGTCCTTCGCGACATCAATGACCTTGAGTGAAAAGTCGTTCGTAAGCAGACGGAGACAACATTCCGTCCACCGCATCGTCTGCCCCGACTCGAGCTCCCACAGCTGTACACAGCCTACTACCTGAGCTACCAAGACTCGCCATGGGCTCAGCATTCTTGGAATTCAAAGACAACACCTCGCTGACGGCGGTACAAACCACCGACCACCGACCTCAACACACATATCAGCGGCAGAACTTGGTCCAGATAGCGGGCCGACGCGTCCCCTCAGCACGCGCAGCTGTCGCACACTTTAGCGATAGTGTGCGTGGCCGTGAGACACACATCATCCAGCATGACTGCATGCAGCGTGCAGACATGGCGCTTGAGAGGTGTAGACGGATTGGACAAAACGGATTATTACTCGCGGCAGCCAACTAAGAGATATCGTACAAAAGCGACCCCGGAAGAGGCGTGCGGTCCACGCACAGACTAGACTGAATGTTCCGGTTTCTCAGCCCCAGAACGCCATTTGCAATGCTGCACGCCAAATTTCTTGAACAAGACAAGACAAGCCAACAAACATAGAAAAAAAAAGTGGAGTGCGGGTGAGTAAATGTCTCGGTCTCGCTTCGAAACACGACTCAGCATGCAGCCAACACCAGCTACCGGCTTACTCAACACGCGCGTCCGCGTCTGCCCATCCCCGTCTCGGCTCCCCACCACCCGCCGCATCATCCGCAACCACACCTCACCACAGCTCTGCCATAGCACACCCCTGCCCTGTTTCACACCTTGCTCCACCCCAGGCTCTCGCCGCGCCCCTGATCCGGACCCCAGTACTCGCGCGCCTTGGTGTAGTGGCCCTTTTCGAGGCCCTCGGCAAACAACTGCCGGACGTGCTTTGCGCGCGCCGCAGAGCGCGGCTTGAGGTCGAATTGGAAGGGGATGGGTTTTGCGATGAGCAGGATGGAGAAGTCGAGGGTGGGGTCTTGTGGTTTCTGGCTGGGGTGGCCCCATTCCATTGGTTTGTAGCCGGGGGGAAACGGGCGGATTGGACGCGCGAGCTCGAGGCTCTGTTTCTCGGAGACCAGCAGCTCGCTGCTTGTGAGGCCTGTGTTGAGTTCTTCAGTTGAGATTGTGCGTTTCTTGCTCATGTCTGCCAGGTGTGAGGGCTTCTTGGGCACGCGCGGCTTGTCGGGCGAGCGTTTGGAGATATTGAAGAGCCAGGCGATGGAGCCAATGCCGATGAAGAGGTCTTCGTCTGCGACTGTTTGGCCTTGGCAAAGTCGTCGTCCGTAGCCGAATTGGGATGAGTTGATGATGGTGGGAAATTGCGTAAGAGGCTCTCTGTAGGTTGGGTATTCGGGTTTTAGCCATCGCAGAGGGTTGAAGGTTTCTGGGTCGGGATACATCTCCGGGTCACGCGAAATTGCCCTGCATATGTCAGTGAACAACGATCTTCAGGTACTGGAGACCCTGACTTACCACTCCAAGGGGTGGATAGTGCTACCCTTGGGGATGTGAAAACCTTCGTACTCATCGTCTTGTATCAGATAGTGAGGAATACCAGTCGGCACTGGAGGACGCCAGCGGATCAGTTCGCGGATGACAGCGCGAAGCATTGGCATGTTTGGTCGGTCTTCTGCAACCGGCAGTCTGTCACCGCACACGCGGTCAATCTCCTCATGAAGCATTGGCAGGTACTCAGGGTGATGCGACATAGCCAAGCAGAAAGACTGCATCGGTGCCGCGATAGTCAGAGCACCAGCGATGCCGTGCATGCCAACAGCGTAGGCGCCCTCAAGATCAGACTTGAAGCCAAACTTTGCTGCTCCTTGGGTGAGGAATGTCTTCATCCACGACGCGGGTGCTGTCTTTTCCTGTACATCCCGCTCAACTTGTGCCTGCATGGTGGTGAAGAAGGTCCGCTCTGTCTTAGCACGCCGCCTCTCCCATGCTTTGGCTGGTGACATCCAGTCGGGCAGTGCCATCAAGAAGGGCAGCTTGTTGCCCAGGGCGCCGGTGGGCGAAACGCCGATAAGAAGTTCGCGTGCACGTTGCTTGAGCTCGTCACTGGCTTCGGCATGGCCCCACGCTAAGCGAGAGGTAACGCGGGCGATGAAGGACTCAAGAGTATGGTTATATTGATCCGGGTCTTCAAGCAACTCAGCAAGCATGCGCTTTGCCTCTAGTTCTGGATACCGGTGGAAGGATGCCTTCTCAGATTCGCGCATGATTACGTTGGCGAACTTCCTCTGACGGGTGTGGCCATCTGTTCAATGTCAATGATGGAGTGATGCATCGTCACTTTGTTACTTACCATTTCTGCTAAGCAGCGGAAGGTACTGTGCACTTGTGCGGTTATCATCGAGTAACGCAGGAATGTGTGGTCGATCAGAGTATATGGCGGCCTTCTTCGACAAGAGGTCGTGGGCGATCTTTTCAGACGAGACCCAAACGTGGTTGGAGCCAGCCAGGTTGACCTGGTAGATGGGACCATACTCCTTGCCCCAGTCTGAGAACTTGATGAAGGCATTCTTCTCAGGTACATCGGGTACGGAGCCAACGATAGGGTACCCTGTTCGTTGTCAGTGAGTATGTATTGCTTGATGAGATGCGTCTGCCGTCCTCATTGTGGAGGCAGAGATGAGTCTATACCTTTTGGACCAGGGAGTGGCTTCAGCCCTTTAGGAACTCGGTGAAGTCTACATGACTCGATGTACTTGTGCAGGGCATATGCTCCCAGGACTGTAGCTACAAGGATTACTGTGAGGAGTGCCATTTCGGCGGGACGTGCAATTCAACCTCAAATGCAAAAGTTACCAGAACTTGGGCATGGAAGCACAAAAGATCTTCGGACCCTTTATTGACCGTATAATGGAGCAGTGCGTGCTACATATAGATCTGCGGGTGTCAGAGTGGGACGGCTGTGCCAATGCCCCTCGACCGCAAGTGGTTTCGAGTATCAATATCCTGCGCACGGGGCAGATCTTGCGTGTCATTGCCAACCAAGTGGACCGTCTTATGACAGCACTCAGCGTCGCATGTTCACAGGCTACCTCGCTTCTTGCTAAGTTGCCGGTCTATGGCTGATCGCCGTGCCGTTCAGTGGTCTTGGAGAGCAACGTTCAGTCGGGCTCAAGACCTTGGCTTCCGACTCGGGTTCCATGCACGACTTGCGCGAGCAGCGGAAGGTTCAAGAGCCATCGATCTTGAGGACAAGGCAACAGAGACAGCCTGGACAGGGGTCCATGGAGCTGATCTGCGGTGCAACAATAATACGGTGCAGCTCACGGTGCAGCTTACCGCGCAGCTCTTTCCGTAAGCGTACGCGGCGCTGCAGCATAACGCACCTCACGGGATGCATCGTCGTGTGTTGAATCCAAGATAATGCCTACTCGCTGACGGTCCGCCAATAACTTGAGTTCCGACAATCTGGCCCATGTCAAGAGGGCCCCACGGTTAGAGCACCTGCAGCGAGACAAACGTCGATCTACGAGATATGATGGTAGGACCCTCTTTTTTGGTCCGCGGTTCGTGGGCCCCGATTGATGTTTTGAAGTTCCTGAGTCGTGAGCTCGCTATTCATGGTGAGGTAGTCCTACGAGTAGTCGAAACGGTTCTATTTCGGTGTCGCTGGGAGACCAATGAGCGTATGTGGAAGCGGCGCTTGCACCCTTGGGGCTAAGCCTTGAAACAATTCGCTGCTTCCAACACAGACGCCGCTTCAATCTGCCAACCTCATCCTTTCCAAGGAGAACAACAGATGAGGAGAGCCGACGTGAAAGATTCTGATATCCTGTGGCGAGCCTAGTCTCAGTTCTGTCTCTCGCGTGCGATCTGCGCCCTATTCTGTAAACGAAGGCTTAGAGCAGCGTCGCGTGGCATTGCGTTCCTGGAAACCTCATAGCCTCCTACGTCAGTCGTTCAAGCCTTTTCCAGCACGACAAGCTTTTCCGGCAGACCTAGTGTATTGGACCAACGATGTCGCTTCAAAAGGATCGACGATACCAAAAGCACCCTGTCGTTTTGGTGCTTTCCAAAAGAGCTGCCAGAAAAGCTGCTGTGTACCCCGGATAATGTTTTGAGACATTCCAAGCCCGCTCCAATCGCTTTCTCCGGTGCGCGGCTATTTGTCTCTGACTGAGCAGCCAGTCTTCTCGCTCTACGTCCCTGCTTCACTCCGATACTCAGCACAATGATGGTCGTCCACATTGGCACAACACCCAGGCGCTGGTCTGATCGTATTCGCTACAGGTATTACTTGCCGTTCGCGGAAGGCTGTACCGCTCGCCATTCACCGATCGACAAAGCCCCACACATTAACCGTATGCGAGGCCTTGACTCTGCAGCATGCATGAAATTGTTAGCGATTCTCATCCATGCATTGACGACCGCCACAGCCGGGAATGACTCTCTTCCGAATGCGTGGACGAATCAACTGAACCGAACAAGCAGCGTCCGGCTACAAACATCACATTGCATTACGCTCTGCCTGTTCTGGCAGAGAAAGCTAAGGATGCGAACCAAGCTTGTAATTATGATAACTGCTTGCGACAAACTTTACCTGTTCACAGCAAGATCGCTGCGCATTTGCTGAAGAACGCGAGAACTACTATATCACATTTGGCCATCAAAAGCAGTCCCAGGTAACGCATATGCTAGTCCGAGCTTTTCCGCTTTTCCACAAAAATGGCTTCGAAGCCCCACAAGTATGGCAGCTGAGGATGGCCTTCGCTGATCAGGCTGTAGACGAACCAAGGTACACGCCTACACCGCTAAGCTTTCGAGTACCCACATGTACAGACGGAAAAGCAAGACACTCGTCCGATAGGTGAGATGAGGCGAGTTGAATATTCTCCTCAGGCAGATCTCGTCCAACGCTACCTTATCGCGCGATCGAACGACGTGCCATGATATATGTCGGACATCACGGACGCCGACATGAGCATGCATCTCACCTAAGCACAAGAAATGCAGAGAGGCGCCCAGGCGAGAGAGCGAGGCGCAGGCGGATCAGCGTTGCAAAGCTGCTCGGGCTCTCCTCACTTTCCAGCTCTTAGCCCTTCTCGCGTCCGGAGGAGAGCTCTGGCCAGCTGCGGCGGGCAGAGCAGTATGCAACCGCTGCACAGCTTCTTGTGCAAGATGTCACAAGGATGTGGTGTGCTGACGCCGGCACGCTGGCAGAGTAACATGGCGAAGGGTTGGTTGGTTCAGGGGTTCGTGTCACTTCAGTGGCACGTGGGCATTCGATGTGAATTCGAGGAAGATGTTCATGTTCCAAAGTCCTTCTCGGATCAGTACCGTGTATCACATGTTCGGCAGCGAACTTCGTTGAGTTGCACTTTGCATAACGTGCACTGAATTCAAGTTTGACGAGCTTCCGGTCCGGCAGGTCGCCATGGCCAGATACAACAAGCAACACACAGCAATACGCATATTGAGCATGTGAAATGCCGGGATCAAATCTTTCGCATCCAAATCCGTGTCAGCGCTCGCCTGGCATGCGAGTCCACATGCGGTGTGACATCAGGCTCTCGCAGCTACATGGCAACACTTCATCATGCGCCGCATCGCCACACCAAAAACTCTCTGTTGTCAGCTCAAAAGCAAATCGAGAACTAAAACCTATATTTTGACGCCGCCCAATGCAAGTCTAGGGTATACACGACTCCAAATCCCGCTTCAGTCCATCGCTTCTAATCCATATCCTCCAAGCTACTCTTCAGCGGCGCCTGCTCCTCGCTCACCAGAACACCAACCAGACACTCTCCCAGCATATTCTCCCAATTGACCCAAGGATGCACCTCCATGAACAACTTGGTGCCATCTTTGCCCGCTGCTCTCCTTAGCTCGCCCTCGCCGCCGGGGTGGTACGGAAGGTACGGCGAAATATTGTACACCTTCCCCTGGTACGCAGACCATGCGTCTTTGACCTTCCCTGTCTCGCGGTCCTTGCGGCCGTTCATGAACTTCAGCATGGACGGCGTGACGCGCACGAGAGACGACACGCCAGAGAGGTTGGCGCTGCTGCGTTGCAGGTTTGCCCAGTCTAGAGGCGAGTGACCGGGCGTAAGCTGCACTTTGTTGCGCGCATTGGGTGTCTTGATCACGGCTGGGTTGCCTGATGGCGGCAGGGCGAGAGAACTGGTGGATGTTGGCGGGCCTCTGTTCGGGACAGGGCCGCGGCTTGGAGCTGGGCCGCGTGGTGGGACGAGGCCCGGGGCGGCGGGCCCGCGAGAGGGTGTGAGGCCTTGAGACGCGGATGCGGTGGGCAAGGGGCGCAGACTGGACGCGGAGACTCGCGGCGGTGGTGCCATGAGTGAGGGCGAAGTGGATGGTTTCGCTGGCGGGGCCATGCTGCCGTTTGTAGTGGGCGGCGCTGGAGGCTGCATAGAGAAGGTGGGCGGCGCTGGATTCGAGGCTCGTTGTGCCGAGTTCAGCGCTGGAAATGAAGGCGGCGGTAGGTTGTCCTCATCCTCGCTGTCACTGGAGCTGTGGTGCTCCTCCAGCGTGAAGGACGGTATGGCGGGCGCATCCGCGTTGCTGGCCGTAGCTTTCGGGGTCGTTGCAGGCGAGGCTTCCTCCGAAGCTATGTCTCTGTTCGCCTGGCCTTGCGGCGCTGCTTGTTGCTGTATGGCGGGGCGATGTTTGTCCTCAGGTTTCTGCGACTGTTTGGGCACTGTGGGCCCCGGCGCAGGGGCAAAGTAGGCTGGCCATGTAGACGGCGGATGGTGATATATCAGTATCGATAGCGATATGGCCAGAATCGAAACCGCAACGAGCATCTCTCGAGCGTGTGCAGGGAGGAAGATGGTGTTGGTGGACCCTGAGTGGAAAGTCAAGCTCGGGATGATCGCGTCCCAAAAGACCGAGCACATCCATGTCGCCGCATGGCGTAAGGCTGAGGTGCGCTAGCCTCATGATCTCACTCGCCGCATGCCGTCACTGCTGCATGTCCATGTTGATGGTATTGAGGCAATAAGGACTAACACATTCGCTTCTACGAGTCCAACAGTTCTCTCCATAGCGAGCGACTTATTGTAACCGTCCCCCGTCTAGCTGTGGTTACGCATCTGATACCGGCCCCACTGCTCTTATAAACCGCAGCCCCACCACCCCTCCGTCCGCAATCGCAGTCGCGCCCATACAATACGCAGAGAGTCAATCTCCAGCTCGGCGCGCACTTTCCTCACAAATCACCATGGCTGCACCAGTCGCAAACCTGCCTGAGGGCATCACGTCCCTGCTGGACACGGATCTGTACAAACTGACTATGCAATGCTGCATCCTCAAGTTCTTCCCTGACGTACAAGTCACATATAGCTTCACTAATCGGACGCCGGAGAAGAAACTCAGTCGCGCCGCCTTCAAGTGGCTGCAGACGCAGGTTGATAGTGTGTCTTCCTTGCGGCGCACTGCACGCTTGCTAACAGCCTGCAGAGCTCGAGAACATCCGTGTGTCGTCCGAGGAGCTCGACTTCCTCAAGAAGAACTGCCCGTACCTGACGAGCCAATACCTCCTTTTTCTTTCCACATTCAGCCTGAAACCCGCGAAGCAGCTCAGACTCACCTTCACCGCAATCAAGGACACTGGCTCGGACGACGACCTCGGCGATTTCCGCATCGACACGGAGGGGTTATGGCTGGACACAATCTTATACGAGATCCCGCTACTTGCTCTCGTGAGCGAGGCCTACTTCAAGTTCGTTGAGAAGGACTGGTCGTACGAGGGGCAAGTCGAGAAGGCGTATCAGAAGGGTGTTGCGCTGCTGAAAGAGGGTTGCATATTCTCTGAGTTTGGCACAAGAAGGCGGAGAGACTACCACACGCAAGATTTGGTCCTGCAGGGACTCCGTCGAGCAGCGGACGAGGGCAAGACTGCAGGCTGGAAGGGCAAGCTCTCGGGCACAAGCAACGTGCACTTCGCTCACAAGCACGAGCTGCTGCCGGTAGGAACCGTGGCGCATGAGTGGTTCATGGGCGTCGCAGCCATCACAAACGACTACGAGCATGCCAACGAGATTGCGCTCGAGTACTGGACCGCGACGTTTGGTGAGGGTGTTCTGGCCGTGGCCCTGACTGACACCTTCGGCACGCCCACCTTCCTCAAGGCCTTCAAGAAGCCGATTCCCAACACCACAACCGCAATCGAAGGCGGCAGCGCTACTCTGGCATCTGCAACAGGAACAACTGCTCCCAACACACAATCACTAGCCTCGACCGAACCACCAATCCACGCTGGCCTCGAGGGCGTGAACCGCCCACGCAAAACATTCGCAGAGGTGTTCACCGGCGTGCGCCAGGACTCGGGCGACCCGTTGGACTTTGTCAAGATGATGCGCGAGTTCTACGACCAAGAAGGGATCAAAGACAAGAAAACCATTGTCTTCTCCGACTCGCTCAACCTCGACCTGTGCTTCCAATACAAAGCCGCAGCCGAAGCAGCGGGTTTCCAGCCCACCTTCGGCGTGGGCACGTTCTTGACCAGTGCGTATCCATCTGCTGTAACGTATTCGTGTACGAGTTACTGACGACTCCAGACGATTTCATCGAGACATCAACAGGCAACAAGTCCGTCCCTCTTAACATTGTTATCAAGATTGCATCAGCTTCGGGCCGCCATGCTGTTAAGATCAGCGACAACATCGGTAAGAACACGGGCGATAAGGCGACGGTCGAGGACGTCAAGAGAAGACTGGGGTATATGGAGAAAGAGTGGGCGGGGGGTGACGAGAAGACGAGGTGGGGGACTGCGGGGCAGGCGGCATCGTAGATGAATACCGTACAGTACAGTACAGTACAATATAGATCGAGGATTAGACGGATGCACGCATAGAGGAATGATGGAGGACACAGCAGTCGAAGTGCGAAGATGAAGAGGGAACGCTACATACCCACGAAAGACATGCATTACGAGAAGCATTCGCACCAGACCTTACTTCATTCTGACACCGACTCTGCCCAGCCTCTTGTTGTCCTCGCTCCAACGCGCGAACAGCAGGTGATTTGCACCGCTAAGCTGCGCTGACCGTGTGCTAGTCAGGGCGCGCTCGCCACATACACAGACACTACAGCACGACTCACGACCGTCCCGCCCGTCACAGTCTCCCGGTATCCAGTCACGCCAGCTCGCCAGCTCCCAGACCCAGCAAACATGCGGCTCTGCGCGCTCACTCGCCTGGCACGTCCCCTCCCCTCTCCCAAGAAACGCCCATCAGACACACCTCATACACCCCCCCCCCCAAACTCACAGCGGCAGCCGGCCTCTCTACCTGGCGCCCCCCAGTCCACGTACCTACCTCCCTCAACCTCACCTGACGCCCCACGCCTCCCCTACCCCGTCACTGCCCTGTGGCGATTTCATAAGCGCCCGCACACCTCCTTCCCACCACCGCAGTCCTCCTGGACCACACGTCATCGTGACCCGTCCTCCAAACCAGCAGGCGGCGGTCAGGCAGCCCGGCGTGTTCGCGCGTGCGGTGGCAGATGTTCATGTGGCATGGGGCCGGTGGCGGGCGGTGGCCAATCAGCGCGCGGGGTTTGAGCCTCAGCCTTGAGGCGCAGTAGCGTGGCGGTGCTGGGTGCGTGAACGGAGGGCTAGGCAGGTGAGACAGGGGAGGGGAGGGAAGGGGAGAGGGAGAGATGAAGAGGGTGTGTGTGTGTGTGCGTGTGTGTGTTTGCTTGGTAGGGTCCTTCATGGTGCGAACGGGAAGGACATATAAATGTACAGCGGCCTGCGCTTTGCCTTGACACAACACCACCGCATCTCCATACGCTCAAGAAATCACATCTACACGTTCCGTTCTACTCGAGTCAAGAGATAGCATGGACGAGTTTGCATACCACCACACCCGCATCCGCTCCCGCTCCCGCTCCCGCTCTCGCTCTCGCTCTCGCGGCCGCCATGGCGAACACGCCCTCCCGCGCCGCAACCGCCTAACCCTCTCCCGCTCCTCTTCGTCGTCCTCATCCGACAACGGCGCAGACGACTATCCCTACGCGGGCCCGCACCGGCGACGGCGCTCCGTGTCGCTGCGTCCGCGGAACGGGGCCTCGCGCCTCGAGCGGTGGGGGATCTGGAGCGCGCCGCAAGGACAGCGCCGACACGATTCATGCGGGCCAGACGAGGATTCAGACGCGCAGCCGCGGCAGCTCGCGCGAGGACGAGAGCGGCGCGTGTCCTTTGCCGACGCGGCCGGCGCGAACGCCCGCGCCTCGGTCCAAGCACACGCACAAGTAGACGCGGAGCGCGCGTTCCGGCTGCGTGTCGCTGCGCTCTCTTCTGCGCGCCTGCGTCGTGTGTCCATGTCTCCTTCTCCGCCGCCCAGAGCTCCTTCTCCTCCGTCCCCCCCTCGTCTGCTCCCCCGTCGACAGCTGCGCATCTGCGCGGGATCCGACGACGAGAGAGTCACGCCTCGTGTCTGGTCGGCTGAGCTGTTCCGACGCAGGGAGCGCTGCGTGAGTGAGGAGTTTGAGGCGCGAGGCCGCGTCCAGGAGAGGCGGCGTAGGGAGAGGGACTGGTGGGGTGACGATGATGGGTTTGATGGGGAGGAGTGCTTTGAGGGGGTGGATGGCGGTGACAGCGTCATTAGGTGGCGGAGGGTGAAGCGGTCGAGGACAGATGAGTGGAGGCCGTTGACTGGCTGGCGGAGGGTGTGATAGTCTGTTGGTCTGTGGCGTTCGGCAGAGTGGGATTTGCAGCTTGCGGGCTTGTAGAAGATGGGCGTTTGGTGATTATCCTTTGCATTCTTGGCTTGTCGGCGTTTGGCGTTTGCAGGGAGCCGGTAGATACCCTTATAAGGAGAGAAGTATAGCTGTAATGATATAGAAATGGCGATGGAGATCTTGACCCTAGTTGTGCGTGAGCTTAGCTATTGATGTTTGTATTGTCGTCTGGGGCCCAGAAGCTGCGTCGCCTGCAATGTGGGACCAGCGCTGCGGTATCAATATTATATTCGTCGAGTCGGGCAGTAGCAGACTGACTCTGGCGTAATCAACTAACTTACAAAGGAGCCCTCCCAAATTCCTAGGCTCGTCTATCCACGAGCGCTCTCCAATGCCTCTTGTGTCTGGCGCCGCTCGATGTGGGTGTATCTCCCCAGAGCAGAATGAGACAATTACGAAACGTGTGCAATTCCGACGCCATGCCTGCAGTAGCACAGCAACACCTAGTCAGAGTGATGGCCATCACATGACCGCATTACTCTCCCGACGCAGCACAAGTGCGTCACTGTCACTCCACCATGCCCGCCGTGGCGACTAGCCAAGGAAGTTTTGTTGCTGCTGTTGCCCAGGTCGCGGGAACACGCTTTGTGTGGGCACCTGATCCATGCTCATGCCGCCTATTGTGCCACCGCTACTGTTCTGCCAGCCTTGCCCGGTCTGCTGGTTGACGAACGCGCTTTGCCTAAAGGGATTCGTGCTTCCGGTCGCGTTCACAGAGAGGCCGCCTGGCGGAAGAGTGGAATTTGGAGGGGATGTGTTCCTTGCAAACGGATTCGTGCCCGTAGGTGTTGGCTGCAGTGTTTGCGCTTGCGGTTGTGCGAATGGCGATGACTGAAAGGACGGAGCACCAAACGGAGATCCGCTCATCGGCGGAGGCGATTGCTGCTGGAAGCCTGTGGACTGTTTTGCGAACGGATTGGTCGCGGATCGACCAAGTGAGCTCGCGCCGGTCGGGTTGCTGAGGAGCTTCGGCTCGGCCGCGCCTGTCATGCTCGGTAACATAGACTGACGGAATGGGTTGGTAGATGTTGGCTGCTGCTGTATCGGCTCAGCAATGGTGGGAAGCTGCATCTGCTGTTGCTGCGAGAAGTCGGGCACGCCATTTTGGGGTATCGGCGCAAGACTGTTCTGCGGACTGAATGGTTGAGGCGTATAGCCGCCAAACCCAGCACCTGTAAATTGTGGCTGCATCTGTTGCTGTTGCTGCATCTGGAAGGGATTGGTGCCTGGTGTGTTCTGTGGCATGAAGGGTTGCTGCTGCTGCTGCTGCCCGAAAGCCATATCATTCGCGGTCTGTTGAGGTATCTGGAAGGACGGTTGCTGGAATCCTTGCTGTTGAAAGCCTTGCTCGAAACCCGTTTGCTGTGGGTATGGCTGCTGCATAGGAGCTTGGGTAGCCATGGTCTGCTGGTTGTCCTCCAAAGAGGCGAACAGATCAATAAGAGGTGCGTTGGCGTTGGTCTGTGGCGCTGTCTGTGGTTGAGAAATGGGCTGGCTCGCCGACTGGCCAGCTGTTGTTGGTCGTGGCTCTGATGCTTTGCTGGTGGTGTTGCTGGCTTCGTTTGTAGCCTTCCCGCCACTCTTCTTGGCCTCCTTCTCTGCAATATACTGGCGGCGATTGATCTCAAAATCTTTGTCGTTCAAGTACTCCTCCAAAGATGCTGCTAGGCTTGTCGGAGCATGCTTAATCTTGGGTATCTCTAACCTAGTGGAGTGCTCGTGGGCGCGAGCCAGACTGAGGTATTGCACCACTGATTCAGTCTGTCTCGCAAAGGTGCGGTAGATGGCCAGGGCGCGCGTGGCATCAGGTTTTGACATCTCAAAGTAGTGTTCTGCCTGATCAGCATTGCCATGAGGGAAGCGACTCGGCGATTGACTGACCTAGAACATTGATAACACCCTCGTTCATGACATGGAACAGCACCAACAGGTCCATGGTCAGCAGACGGAATGCAGTCAATGTTATTTCGTTCTCGGGCTCATCGTCGAACGGCTGCAAGAATGTCAGGACTGGGGTCTTGCACGTGAGCTGCTGCTGTTACCTGGCATTTTAGCAGGTACCTGATCTGCTCCTGGACACTCTCGCACTCTCGCAGCAGGCCCTTGTCGATGGTCAAACGCTTGAGACGGCCTTCGCCGCCGCGGACGTAGTCGACTTTGGTGGAGCCATACTCAATGGCACGACGCAGGAGATACTCGGTGTAGGTCCTGATGTTGTGGCCCTGAGTCTGGACTGTTACACATGGGTCAGCGCCGGTCTGCTGAGCAGGGTGTTGGTCCTCAGGCAGGACGTAGGAGAGCAAGACAGCACTCGGCGTGCCATTGTGCGTGTCCGTCGAGCGCCCTGCACGTACCCTCTGTAAAGGAATTGATGGCGAGCTTGCGTGTGGGGTTCTGGGCCAGGTACTTGAGGGTGACCTCGGGCTCGCCCTCCCGAATCATCAGGTGCACGATGATCAAGCTCTTGAAGACAATGGTCCATGTCGAGTCGCGCAGGCGGTTCGTGAGGGCGCGGAAGATCTCAGCGACGCCGGCCTCGCCCGCGTGGGTCGCGACGAGGATGTGCTCGACATACTTGGACTTGGGGGCCGCGAGCTGCGTGGGCGTGTTAGCTTGTCGCGGCGGACAGACGGGCGCGGCCAGCTGGGCCAGCGCTCGGCGCGCCCAACAGTACCTTTATCTTCGTGCCGCCCTTCACGCTCTTCTCGAAGGAGCTGGCCATGGGGCCCGGCGGAGGCTGCGGCCGGGGGGCTGCCGGGGAGCCGGGGGCGTCGTGGGCGGGAGCTGGGTCGCGGCGGTCGCGGCGGTCGCGGGCGGGCGTGGGGTGTGCGGCGCTGGCTCCGCTGGGTCTATCGCAACATGCCGGCGCAGCAGAACAGGAAGAATGCGGGCGGCGCGTCTGTCAATGGGCAGAGGATGCGGCGTTTGGGCAGCGGCGGCACAGCGCACAGATGCGTGGTGAGGTTAGTGCAGCCGGGATGCTGCTCGAACAACGGGGGCGGGCCCACCGCGTCATCGCAGCTGCCGAGCGCCGCCAGGCGCCAAATGTTTGCGAGGCGCCCGCGTGAAACAGGCCCCCGCCAAACAACTGCAGCCTCCGCCAAACAACTGCAGCCCCCGCGCCCACCGCCCGCCATGTCCAGCGAACCCTCGCCCGAGGAGCAGAAGAGGCTCGACGCCGCGGCCAAGGCCAAGGAGCTGGCCGAGCAGGCTGCCCTGCCCTACAAGTGGGACCAGACGATCAAGGACCTCGACATCACCGTGCCCATCGCAGCAAAGTACAAGGGCAAGGACCTGGACATCAAGATCGCCAGGAACACGCTCAGGGTCGCCATCAAGGGCCAGGACCCCATCATCGATGTGCGCTGCCCGCTCTCCCGCGCTGCAATCCTGCTGACACGCCCCAGGGCGAGCTCCCCCACCCCGTCCACGTCGACGACTCCACCTGGACCCTGAGCACCACCGCCTCGGGCAAGGACATTGAGATCCACCTCGACAAGGCCAACCAGATGGAGTGGTGGGCGCACGTCGTCACCTCGGCGCCCAAGATCGACACCAGCAAGATCCAGCCCGAGAACAGCAAGCTGGGCGACCTCGACGGCGAGACGCGCGGCATGGTCGAGAAGATGATGTTTGACCAGCGCCAGAAGGAGATGGGCAGGCCCACAAGCGACGAGCAGAAGAAGCTCGACATCCTCGAGCAGTTCAAGGCGCAGCATCCTGAGATGGACTTTTCCAACGCCAAGATGGGCTGAGCGCGTCCTGTTGTACAGGTCCTGTTGTACAGGGACAACCGGCCCTGAGTGGCAACACGATACCCCGCGTCAAGCCAGCCAGACTTGGACTTTGGGTGCAGTGGCGGGTCATGGATGAGAGAAACGCGAAAGCAAACAAAGACTACGGCAAAGCTACGCGCCAACGCACCAAATAGCATGCAGCTGCATGGTGCAGCAGTAGTCAATTGATAGGAACTGCAGTGCATGAATGGCTCTCGTAGCCGCAACGACCTGAACCAAGTCTCCCACTAGAAAACTATCACCTACAACCTACCACTGTGCCAGATAGCATCTGCATTATCACAAACTTTGACAAGAATGTGCATGTACTAGTCAGATCATCGGTAGCACACGCTGTTGCTTCACAGCAGTCTGCAGCTACAACTGTCATGTAACAGGCTCTAGGAACGTAGCTGTTGATTGAGCAGCCATAGCAGATGGATCGCTGGTGGACAGCCTCGGAGGGAAGTGATCGTTGCAATGAGGTTGACAGAGCTCAGATGGTAATATAGGTGTTAATAATGAGATACACACCAGTCTCCAAAGGAACGGTCCCAGCAGTGATCCCGATGTTTCTCCGCCGTGCTCACAACTTTTTCGGAAACAGCAACAAGAGTCCTCTACAGCACGCCATTGCCCGCCATACTCGCATTCTGTCTTCTCTGAATCTCTATCACGCAATTCTCCATACCCCAAAATTATCGACACGCCATCTGGTGACCGCAGAAGAAGCCAAACGACGTCCAAACACCGCCTCGGGGGTCCGCATGCGCCGCAGCAGAGAAAGCTAATCCTGCCACTTTTCGCCCTACCTACCCCGGATTTTCTACCTGCACGCTGCACTCCCTCATGGAATCCATCCAGAAGCTCCCAATCATCCGCATGATGACACGGTCGTCCGCGCCACCAGTCAACAACTCCCCACCCCAGAACAGCCCGCAGAGCGCCCCGTCGCAGAGCAGCCCGCCGCTGCAGCCCGCACCTGAAGTCGTCTCCGAGCGCACACCCATCACATCCCCGCGATCGCTGCGGCAGCTCTCCGTCTTCTGGCTCGGCTCAGCATGCCTCCTCGCCTCGACAGCAATAACGCGCAAAGCCGTGTGGCGACGA
This sequence comes from Stagonosporopsis vannaccii, assembly GCA_028584115.1. Taxonomy (NCBI): domain Eukaryota; kingdom Fungi; phylum Ascomycota; class Dothideomycetes; order Pleosporales; family Didymellaceae; genus Stagonosporopsis; species Stagonosporopsis vannaccii. The sequence continues at coordinate 96,959 of VWXS01000026.1, read as the reverse complement.
CAACTCCGCCTCAAGCCCTCCTTCTACGCCCCGAACACAAACCCCCACGAGTTCTTCAGCCCCATGTCCGATGCGCTGCAGGCGCTCAACATGGCGACCATGAACTGCTTCAGCGTTGGCCTGATGCTGGTCGGCGGCACAATGTGGACCCTGGACATTGCGGGGCTGAAGGAGGCAAGGTCTATCCTGCGGCAGCGGCTGAACTACGACTCGATATACAGGTCGGAAGACGACGTGCCCAACGGGCTCGGAGAGACGTTGCTTCGAGCGGGGGAAACGCGGTTGGTGGAGGAAGAAGGGGACGGTGTGGACGTGAAGCCGCAGTAACGAGCGTGTATGATATGTAATGTATGATTAGAGATGTAAAATTAGTGCAGAGGCAGCTCCGAGGGGCCGAGTGCCCAGGAGGCAGGTTGTCCTACCACTGGAACAAGCCTCGTGCAAGCTAGACGGCCGACAGAGAGACTTGAGCCTGCACGAGACCGAATCAAGCGCACATCTCGGCACCGATGGTGTCGAAAGAACAAGACCATTCAAACACCGTATGTCGGGGTGATCGGAAGAGATGATACTATGCATGTGGTTCCAGTCTCGACTAAAACTTTGGCTGGACTTCGTCCCAGTGGATGATGACCTTCCCTCGATCAAGGCACTTTCTCTTCAAAATGAACATGAAAGTTCGTTCCATTCGATCAGAGATGAGAATATGCCAACTTGCCACACTGCCACCCTGAGCATTCTCTCCACATACCTCAACAACACATCCCCCACCAGCGCGGGGCCAACCTCTCGCTGCCCTCCCCGCACAACCCCCTGGCCAACCCTGTTCCTTCCTTCATAGCGCAGTTCCCCCACTTACACCCTCGGCAGCTCCTTCTCCTCCTCCTTCGGCACCTTCTCCCCCATAACCCCGTCGCGATTCGCCCTCCACACGCCCTCGCCGCCCTCGAACCGCTCCAGCTTCCAAATCTCGGCCTTCTCCTTGGTCAGCTCCAGCGCCTCCTCGCCCGCCAGCCACGCCGCCTTGCGATGCGGCGCACTGACCGCAATCACGATGCTCTCCTCGCCGATCGCACACTCGCCCAGCTTATGGCTGATGGCCATCTTCGTGCACTGGTGTTTCTCCAGCATGCACGTGGCAATGTTGAACAGCGTCGTTTTGGCCAGCGGCGTGTACGACGTGTATGCCAGGCTGGACACGGGGAGGCCGTTGAAGGAATCCCGCGTTGTGCCGATGAAGAGCACCGTGGCCCCGGCAAGCGGCGACCGCACAAAGGTTGTCAGCGCCCGTGAATCCAGGTCGTGCGGGGTCAGCTCGATGTAGATGTCGTCTGTGGCTTTTATGACGGCTTCGCTGGGAATGGACGGGGTGAAGGTTGAGGGTTCTGTTGTTGAGGGCGCGGAGGACATGGTGGGTGGGCTGCAGGATCAGCTGGCTGGAGGCTTGACGGCTTGGATGGGGAAGATGGTGGGAGGTGGTTGTTCAGTCGGTGTGTTGGTGTGGAGTTGATGAGGTTGTGCGAGGAAGCGACCTTGTATAAGTGTTAGTTCTGGCTTTGGTGATACCCCTCCATCTTTGCTTCTCTTTCGTATCACTGCAATTCGAAAGCACCAAGTATCATACGTCGATTTCTGTGAAAACAACACTCCAAGATATTGATATAGATGTGAAGAGCCGAGCAGCTCAACTCCCAAAGCACTCGACAGTCCAAAGCATAGCGAACCATCAATGTCTGGAATGAGCCGCCCTCTCACTTGATCAGCGGCAACTTACCACAATGTATTTCTTCAAGTTTTGGTTGTTGCGAAGAACGCCTGCAGGGTTGCTGGACATGTAATGTTGACTAACGCGTGGGGCAAGCATTGAGCAGATCTGATTGGTCCATCGCTGTGAACAGTCGCGAAAGCGCAACTTTGTGAGGCGTGATGTCATTGCAGCATTCGCTGAGGTCTACTACTGTAGTGTAATGGTATCCAAGGGCATGATAAACCCCAAAAAATTATGCACCTTATTCTATCCAAACACGCGTGCAATGCGAAGTCGTCCTATGCGTCAAGCAAATCATTCGTCATTCGCCGCGACTCATACCCTTCGATATCCTACCACCGGGCTTAGTAACGCTGCCTGTGCGTAGGGTACGACGGACGAGCCGACCGATCAGTTGCGGCCATCATGGCGAGACGAGCAGGGTGGATACCGCCGTTGTCAGGCTCAGCAGCCTCCTCTTCACCCTTGGCATCCTTGCCGCCCTTCTTCGCTGCGCGGTCGGCCTGTTTCATCTCTAGCTCAACGCGCTTTACGCGGTCGTTGGCACGCTCGTCATGTAGCTTGCTGTTCTTGGCTTGAATCTTCTCGCGTCGTGCTTCACTGTTACCGCCGCCGCCAGCACTGGGCATTGTTAGCATGCATACAAGATGGACTGTATCTTTCGGAAAGACTTTGCTCACCTCAACTCGACGTTGATCTTGCGACCCTCCTTCTTCTTGCCGTCAGGGAAGACGGAGTGGTGGTACTTCTTGAGACATGTCTCCATGCGGTCGAAACGGTCGAATTCAACGAAGCAGGTGCCCATGAACTTGTTGGTACCCTTGTATGTGCGCAGGCGAATCTCGGTTGGCTTGATCTTTGCAAAGTGCTCCTCGATCTGCTCCTTGGTGGCGGTGTAGGGGAGGTTGCCTAAGTAATTTAGCTAGACTTCGACCATGGCGAGGTCGTCACGACATACCAACAAAGACAATGAAGCGGCCCTTCTTGCCAGCTGCCTCCTCAGTCTCGCCTTCAACGCCTGTCTCAGCGTCGACTTCCTCGGTTGCAGTAGCGGCCTCCTCTGTCGCAGCAGCGTCGCCGTTGACCTCAGGCTCCGCAGCCTTCTTGGACTTCTTTTCCTTTTTCTCTTTCTTCTCGGACTTGTCCTTCTTGTCCTTCTTTTCCTTCTTTTCCTTCTTCGACTTCTTCTCGCTCTTTATCTCCGTATCAATACCCTCATCCATGACAGCGTCTTCAGTCGAGCCATTTGACGGCGCTGCATCGTCTGTGGGAGCGCTCTCACCCTCTGTCTTGGACTTTTTAGACTTCTTCTCTTTCTTCTCCTTCTTGGGCTTCTTTGTCTCGTCTTTTAAGGGCGCGCTGTCGGTAACGGCGCTCGCATCGGTCATGGGGATATCGCCATTGACGTCGAGAGATTCGGTACTATCCTTCGTGATTTTGGACTTCTTGGACTTCTTCTCGGACTTCTTCTCGGACTTCTCTTCAGCAGGCGCAGTCTCCGTAGTAGCCTCTGCTGTGACATCTGCTGTAGACTCCTTGGATTTCTTGGACTTCTTCGAGTCCTTGTCTTTCTTGTCTTTCTTCTCTTTCTTCACCTCTTCTACGGGCGCATCGGCGGCCTCGACATCCTTGGATTTCTTTGACTTCTTGGTTTTTGCTGGCGCCTCTGCGGTTTCCTCCGCCTGCCTCTTGCGGCTCTTCTTCTCTTCTTTGAGTTCAGACTTGGACATATTGGGCGTGTAGATATGCGGTGTACTGAATGTGGAGAAGCTGGCGCGACCATGAACGCGAAATCCCAACTTTTTCCGCCATCTGCCACGCTAGCGACACCGCCTAATACCTCCGAAAGCTCACCACTCTCCGCAAGTCTCACCACCCATGTCGCAACAAGAACATGCCGCCTCCCGTCCGTCGAGCGCAGCTGCCACGGCAGGCACTGCGGTCGTCTAATGCTCGACCGACCGAAACAACATGTCCGCGCCAGTTCTCGTACAAGCACCCACGACAATTCCTCGTCGCCCAACCGGGTTCATCGCGACCGCAGCTTCCCTTCTTGTATCCCTCTGGCCAGCACCTTTCTGGTGGGCAGATTGCACGACTTTTCTCGATTAGTGCCAATCATAAGAAGTTTATCAAGGAGACAGCGAAATTGAGCGTGCGGTACTCGATCCTCATATTCCTCGTCTCGTCATGCGTCAGTATCGCTGGTATGGGCATCCTGAGCGAGCAGCAGGAGCGCGCCTTTCCATCGCCTCATGAATGGAGTTTGATCACAAGGTTCCGTTTCAGGAGAGGGAAGTGGTGGCAGGTGCCTGAAAACAACGAAGATGAGGGCTTCCCAAATTGGGCGCGGGTCTACGACGAGCTCGACCATGCGCTCAGCCGCTTAGAGGACCCGAACATAGATGGAGCAGGTTTAACAGAACAAGAAGAAGGAGGGATTCTGGTTCCTGGTGTTGGCAAGGCTGGGTTTGACATCACTGAAAAGAGCGAGGAATGGCGACAAGGCTATTATGAAGTGCTGATAGGCATGGCTGCATCCGCGGAACGCCTCGAGGGCTGGGTTACAGACAAGCGGAGAAGATGGGTATGGGCACCTGAATTTGTCGAGTCGAAGTCGAACCCGCGACCGAAGGCCGTGTTACCTGGCATGCCAGAAGTGCCAGACGAAGATAACCGCGTCGCTGCCAGCGACAGTCCAGAAAGCTTCTACCTGAAGATAATCACGACAAAGGGGTTCACTACACATCAACGTGTCACAGCGGCCCTCGGCTACGCTGACTGGCTGAGTTTCAAGAAGCTCCCCGATTCTGCTGAAGAAATGTACCGCTGGGCACTTGACATCGCCATTTCAGGGCTGTCAGTTCCTGATGCGTCTGCCGTCATCGACCGTCAGACCGCCGTGCTGTCCTCGACCGCGCCCAAGGAGCTTGTCACACCGAACATCGTCTTCGCTGCTACAAATCTTGCGACTTTTCTTGCGGAACAAGGGCGGGTCGCTGCCTCCCTGCCTATCCTTATTTCTCTTCTCCGCGCACGTCTATCCGCCGACGTTGCACCATCCTCGTTCAGCAACAAAGTGCAAGACTCGAGTATGGTGGGTACAATCTTGAGCTTGCTGAAAGAGCCGGACTACCCTCCAGTACCGCCGTGCGGAGATGAGCCGCTCCTGCGGCATGAGAAGGACCGTTGTGAGGAGGCTGCACTTAAGAACTACATTGGTGAGATTCTCTTTGCCACTGCTGGCTCTCCTGAGCAGCGTCAGCAGGGCTTGTCCTGGGTTCGTGACGCAGTTTCCACCTCAAAAGTTGCGCAAAGCCTGGATCCTATCAGTGGTAATGATGAGCTGCGCAAGAAATGTGAAAAGTGCGAAGAGGTTGGCCTCGAATCATGGGGCAAGATCATGACCTATCTCGCAGCTGAAGCTCGAGGTAAGCGAGACTCCGCAACTAGCGGCGGTCTGACAGGACTGATCTGGAAGATACGTGGCACTCAAAAGTTTGAGGAGGAGGTTGAGAATCTGGAGGGCGAAGAAGAAGGTGTTGTAATGAGGCTGAATAAGCTCAGAAGTAAGATGCTTAGGGACGAGTATGCTGAGCTTGATCGCAAATACGCCAGGACTTTCGTCTTTTAGACCTGTAGAACATGTCACATTATTCGCGACAACATGTAACAATACGACCAACACACATAATTATCCGCAAGCCTCACTTTGGAAACAAGCTTCGGTGGTGGATCTCGAAGATGAGGTCACACGGCGCTAGTAATCCATGCGTCTCCACACGTGGAAGCTCTCGGTCCCCGCATGCAACGCGCCTACGCACATGCCATACAACCGGTCAGGACACCGCGCAGCTGCGACAATTTCTATGTCTGTTAGCCTGTGTGTCATATATAAGCTGTCTTCGAACCATCCCGTGCCTGCCACCGCCCAATGATCACCTAACATTGTACGCTACGACCGTCTTCGATTCGTATTCGAGTTCCGCCGCGTGACCGACCTTCAGCTTTCGTCCCAGCTGCTACAAGTAGAGCATCGGAGCTCTTGCTAGAGTATCGGGCATCTAGAACGCCATTCACACAAATGACGACCACACAAAGAACGTGAGACAACCGGCAAGATGAGTGGGGCTGGGTCTTGGGGATATGGGACGTTGTTACGGACATTCCTTTGGGGCTATCTGATAGGAGGATTGACTCTGCTGCCGGCCCTGGCTTTCTTTGCTTGGTACTGGACGACCACGCAAACTGACGCGAAGATCCTCGAAGAGCCGCCGAACAACCTCGCAGGTCAGGAACAGCGTAGGAAGTCCAATGGGTCTATCAAAGAAGGGAAGAGCGAAGATATTAAGAGCCTTGGAGTGGGCTTAGATGAACAGATACTGGACAGCTTGAAGGGCAGGACCCACGAAGCAGATGTCTTTGCTGGTTACTTCGCGGTCTGCCGCGAGTATGTGCCTGGTGGTGTAAATGGCAAGCCGCCAGAGCGCACGACGCCTGCGGGCGCGGTGGTGGCCATGGAGAGCCCCAGCATATACCAGTCCATGTACAGCAACATCTTCAACAGGAACAAGACGATGAGCCCGTCGCTCGATGCACCAAATGCGAAGACGAAGAAGGCCCGGAACGTCTTCTATGTTGTTTTGAGGTGAGCCACCCGGCTTGACGGCAGGCGACAAATATGCTGACTAGGTTGTAGACTTGGACATCTGATGCTGTATGACAACGAGGACCAAATCGACGTCCGCCATGTAGTCTCACTCGCGCGCTACGAGGTAGATGTCTACGCTGGCGGCGAAAAAATACCGGAGGGAGAGCTTTGGATAAAGCGTAATTGTATGAGATTTTTCTGCCGGAAGTGAATCAACTGAGCTCACGCTTTCAGGTATACGTCTAAGTCAGAAAGTCGAAAGCAACCCAGATGCTGAAGCGAAGGCTTTCTACTTGTTCTCTGACAACTGCTCCGAGAAAGAAGACTTCTACCATGCCATGTTACAAGCTCAGGAACATCACCAGGACCATACAGCCCGTCAACCACTTCCCCTCAAGTTCGAAACGCCAGATCTTGTCAAGCTGGTTCAGCAGTTGCATGCGAACGAAGAGAATCTGCACACTAGATGGATCAATGCGCTCATTGGCCGAGTTTTCCTTGCTCTCTACAAGACGCCCGAGATCAAGAACTTCATAGCGACAAAGATCACCAAGAAGATCGCTCGTGTACCGAAGCCTGCTCTCATCAGCAGTGTCAAGCTACGCAAGATTGATATGGGTACGCTGCCGCCCTTTGTCACGAATCCCAAGCTGAAGGAGCTCACCGTCGATGGCGATCTTATTGTGGAAGCGGATGTAAGTTACAAGGGTAACTTCAAAATCGAAATAGAGGCCACCGCTAGGATTGATCTCGGCCAGCGGTTCAAAGCTCGCGAGGTCACACTCGTTCTCGGCTGTTATCTGAAGCGCTTAGACGGACATCTGCTTCTTCGCATTAAACCGCCTCCGAGCAACCGCCTGTGGATGACTTTCGAGACAATGCCACGTGTAGAATTGTCGGTCGAACCAATCGTCAGCTCTCGGCAGATCACGTATGGTCCTATACTTAGGGCTATTGAGAGCCGTATCAAGGAGGTTTTGAACGAGACCTTGGTATCACCAAACTGGGACGACATGCCATTCATGGACACTATCGCACAAACTGTAAGAGGCGGAATATGGGAGAGTGTGGCTAGGGGTAAAGAAGAACTCGACGTGAAGATTGATGAGCCATCTGGTCTCGACGCTGCTTCTCTTGAGGTTGAAAAGCTCGAAACCGATTCAATACATTCTCACATGTCTGTGTCTTCAAGCATTGAATCAGAAGAAGTTGGATTGGGCGTATCTTCCACGACTGACTGGAGATCAACACCAATGAAGGCGCGCTCATTAAGATCAGCACCTTCGATAAAACTAGGTTCCAGCAACGTATCAACCGACACGCTCGAAGCAAGCTCGAGAGTAACACCACACATCACACCTTTGAGCTCTCCATTGCGAACAAACACCTCGGACTTTGCATCCACATCTCCCGACAAGTCTACGGAAGACGTTTCAGTGCCAACACTCTGGTCCGAGTCATCACACTCGACACCAAACCTGCCGACTGAGCCACTTCACGCCCGGACAACATCAAAAGAGGACCTGACCCCCGAGCAAATCGCCGCTGCGACTGCAGCAGCTCACAGTGCTCACACAGGCCCAGCAAAGAAACAGACTCTCAATCAGTCCCTCAATGCCGCTGCCGGTGCTGCCCGGAACTGGCTTGCCTCAAAGCAAACTCCAGGACAACCTCATCGGAAGAAGAGCAGTGTTGATAGCGCGCACATACCTGTCGGTGTTCACATCCGCAACGGTCAATTCCACGACGGCGACGCACCTGCCGATGTACCCACATCTCCGCAGCCCACCAAGTCTCACACAGAACCCATGGGTCGCGGTCAACCGCTCCCTCCGCCCGGAACGCCACTGCCTCCACCCCCAGGCAAGCAAAAAACATGGGGTGTCCCCATCCAAGCCGCCTCGGCGCTCGCAAATCTCGCAAAACGGAAACCTGTCAACGTAGCAACATCAGAAAAGACGGCCACAGAACGGCCAGCTTCGTCCAAGTCCTCGTCCAGCAACAGCTTGCACCAGCTACAGCGACACGACGACCACGAGTCCCACACCCCATCCACAACCGCACAAGACAGGGGCGTACCACGCAGGAAATCTTCTGCAGGGAGCACAACAAGCCAGCTCCCTCCGCCGCTGCCGCGACGCAGACAGAGACAGTCCAGCGCAAGTCAGCACTCGAACACGTCCATTAGGCATAGTGCATACCATGACGGTGCGGGTGAGGAGGTGTTTGTTGTCGAGGCACCGTTGGCGGAAGTTAGTGCCCCGCCTAGTCCGGCGGTGGGGGCGAGTAAACAGCTTGGGGTGGAGAAGGAGGATGCTGGGGAGGAGAGCGTCGAGGGGAGGATGTCAAGAGCGTCGAGTGTGAGGTCAAGTAAGGCTGAAGATGAACTGGGAAGGAGCGGCTTTCCGTTTGCGTAGGATGGGTCACTGCATCATTACGAAGCTATACACTCGGATATCGGTTGCAAGCTCAAACATCTCGGTAGCCTGAATATTGCGTACATCTACTCAATTCTACCCGCCTCTCCATCTCCAACTTAAGCTCCACTGCCGTTATTGACAAGCACGTTCGGGCTGCCCCTTGGATCACCAACAACACCCTTTAATCCAAGCTGCAGTATCCTCTTGGTCACCGCATCCGGGCCCCCCAGCCCTCTCTCCAGCGCACGCAGATAGCTCACTAGCCCCGCAACAAGCGGCGTCGCCATGCTGGTGCCCGTCCTCGAGAATGTTTCGGTATCGGACAAGTGGCTCGCACTCACGATATCGCGCCCTGGGGCAAAGACATCCATCTCCGGCCCGAAGTTACTACCATACCTACCCGGGATGAGGCTTACTCGACCACGATCAGGCTGGGTCATTCCGACGGTAAAAGCCTGGGGGACGCGCGCGGGCGACGTGTTCGCAATGGGGCTGTCGTCGTTGCCGGCCGCAACGATAGAGAGGATTCCCTCGTTGTACGCGGCGATGACAGCGGTATCGAGGACGCTGACGTTGTTGGCACTAAGGGACATGCTGAATACGCTTGTCTTCTGTGCGCCACGTGTAATTACATCGGTAACCGCCCATTCGATGCCCGTTAGGAGCGCAGAGATGGAGCCGCTTGCGCCTTCGAAGACCTTGACGTCCACAATGGAGGCCTTCTTGGCTGCGCCGTACGTCTTGCCGCCCGCGGTGGCAGCGCAGTGCGTGCCGTGGCCATCGGTGTCTTGGCTTGCGCCGCTGGGGTCGGTACTACCAGTGACGCCATTGATGCCGAAGCGGGCTCTGCCCTCAAATTCCTGGTGCGTAAGGCGGACGCCGGTGTCGAAGACGTAGATCGTCTGGCCCTTGCCGGCGGAGTCATCGTAGACGTACTCTGTTGCGCCGGCCTGCTTGTGCGAAAGGTCGCCCAGGGACCAGATACTGGGTGATTGTGTGGTCAGGGCGCGGCGTTGGGGTTCAAAAGGCGGGAAGTCGGTCTTCTCGACGTAGACATATTGGTCTGGGACTACAGAGATGACTTCATCGAGGTTCAGGATCTCGGCTGCGGCTTGTTCGTCGAAGTCTCCCAGGTACGCATTCAAGCTGCCGATGCTGAAAGTACGCTCGATAGGTTCATGCAATTCATTGCGGCGAGCAAGACGGCGTACACTGTCATGATGTGAAGCAACTGCAACTGCGTCGGCACCGGCTTGGAGCTGTACAAGATATTTTCCTGGGATGTATTTTGGCCTTTCATCCCGGGTCGTAATGGGAGACGCGTAGGTGGCAGCTGCCAGAGCGAGAACAGGAAGGAGCGACCACATCTTTTTTTCTCAATCTTTCAGGAGGTTCAGAGCAAAGCTGTCGTTTCTACGCATCCCAACGCCCATAGTCTCCTCTTGTACTCCGTTCGTTGCGGTTCAATCTCGGGCTTGTGCTTCTCGTTGTGGAAGGTGGTCGTGAGATACGATCACGTCGAACTTGGCGTCGATCACTAATATAGGACTATCGTTTCATCAAGATAGCTGTGTATGATGGCATTGGCCTTGATGTTGTCGGATATCATGTGCTAGGTGCAATACAAAGCAAAGACGCTCTTGGATACCTCTTTGGGCGTTTTCCGGCCCACGAAGAAGACATATCGGAACTGCCCTGACTAATTCCGCTTGACTTTGCGTTTTGCTTAGACTCCATATCTCATAGCTCGCAGAATCGCTCTGCCCTCTTTCACATCATCGTCGTTATGAAGTCTCAGTCCATAGGCTAGGAGAAAGGCAGGGAAATTGTCGAAGCCTGCATCCTTAGCTGCGGTATTGGTATTCTTGATTTGTGATTTGTCTGTGCTCGCCATTGGTAGAGAACCGATTTCGTGAGTTGAATTGTGGCAGGTGTGAATGACAGGAAGGCGTAATATGGAGGAGGGCAAATGCCTTCTTAAAGAAGTGGGGTATTCTCGTTCTCGTATTTGAGGGTCTTCACGTGATGTGCACAAACGAACATCCATTGGCTCTCATGCTACTTGCCTGAGACCTAGTGACAAGTCTTGACTGCGTTGTAGAGCTATTAGGCACTTCCTTATTATGCCAGTTCTATGACGCTAGCAGAAATGCGAGAAGCCCAAGCACGAGCCCACTGAATTCACCGACAGGTGTTTTTGGCTCATTTGCGGCCCCTCTACTACTTGTTGCGGAGGCAGCCACGTCCGGGCGGGGCGTATTCACACCACGACCAGCACTGTTCGTTACGCTTGCCTCAAAGCCGGACCTCGGCAGTGTGATTGTAGCAGGTGCATTTGTAATTGTCGCTGTGACGGCAGTCCCGCTGGAGCTGACAGTGATTGCTGTGTGACTTGCACTATCGGTTTGTATAGCAATCAATGTTGTGTCTGAGCCTGTGCCGATAATGATGGAAAGACCGGGCGTGAGCGTGAGCGTTGCAGAACCTAACCTAACGGTGTTGCCGGCTGCGATGCTTCTATATGCAGGAGCTGTAACTACACCTCCTGGCATAGGAGAATCCGATATGGATACTCCAGTTCCTGCTGGATTAACTGCTTCGAGTCCTGCTGTCCTTATGGGTGAAGCCGTCTGCGGTTCGTCATTGACGAGGCCTCCAGAGGCCACAGTAGTAGGTGCAAAGACTGTAGGTTGCGAAGCAGGCTGCGGTTTACCCAACTCATGGATGATGGCATCCAGCAGGCTGCTGCCAAAGGGGACCGTCTGAGGCCAGGGCGTGTTGGATTTCGGCTCTGCCGTCAATAGTCCTGGTACCACTGGTCCTGGCGTGGGTTCCGGCGGACTTCCTTGTGTCATGCTGCCTCCTCCTGCGCCGTTGGTTTGCGGCTCATCCTGTCCAGAAGTAGCCTGCGTATAAGAATTCCACTTCGCTGTATGTCCATCCATTATCGGTGCAGGTTCAGTAACCCGCGTTGTCACGCCTCCTCTCACAGCATCCGGAGCACTGGACTGCACGCTTGTCCTAATTTCGATGACTGTGGGTGTCCTCGTCGTGATAATTACTGGTGGTTGCTGAGTCGGCCTCGATCCGGTTGTAGTTGGCGCGAAACCCTGTCCACCACCTCCTCCGATACCATCGTTGTTCCATTCGCCCCAATCGTCCCAGCCAGTCGCTGATTCCTCAGGATGCCAGAAAGGCGGCGGCTCTTCGCACCAGTCTGGTGGATCTGCGAGGTAGCAAGGGTCGATGTCGTCTGTAGGTAGGGATTCTGGTGGTATTTCGATGCTTAAGTCCACCGACGAAGGTGCGAGGTCATTAACATCCCCCAAAGAGACGGGAGCAGCCGCAGCTGTGGTGGTATAGTCGACCAGAAGAGCACTTGTTGTGGGTGTGTGCGTTGACTCTACTGAAAATGCATCAGCCTCTGCAGCACGTCAGTCCGAATCTAATCCCTGCAATTCCACGTTTCGTACGGGCACGAGCGGTTGCCAATCCTACTAGAAAGACGAGCGTGCGCAGCTCAGATGGGAGAAGCATCATGTAAGGCCGCCATCGGTGCGATAGGAAAGTCCGCACTCCATCGCATCAATATACGATGGACAAGGCGTGTCAGACGCGCCTTTCAGCCCATGAGTCTCATTTCCTCGGCCGTCCGGGAAATCAACGTTTCTGTGCCGCGCCGGAGCATTTCCTGAATGTCGTGTTTTAGGGCGTCAAATGGGGTTAATGTGCAGGTACGCACCTGCCGGTTAAAGTGCTGCACGGACCTTTGGCAATGTGCCCTGTTATCGGAAATGGGCGCTGACAAGCTCCGCTCCTATCAAGTTTGACGCTTATATTGGAAGCTGAAGTGTTGTTGATGCAATGCTCGGTGATATTCATTGACGTATGTTTAGCTCTTGCACTATATGGATGGTGATAGGCGTGGATATATGCATACGCCCGTATTATTCGCCTTGGACAATAATAAAGCTGTTCATGCTACATAATGAAACCCAAGCAAATTCATCCCTTCGAATATGCAGAGCTCAGACAGTCTATTTGCTAACACATACATACAACAACAACCGCCAATGATATGCCTACTTAGAACGGACTATAACGTTTCTCCTGCAAGGTCTTCACTGAGGACGAGGCTTCGGCATACTGGCGTGCTTTACACTCCAGCCCTGCATCGTCCGTCGTGCTCCTAATGTTTTACGCTGAGCTTGGTGGTTCTGCACGACGCTCATCGAGGTTGTGTGAAATGTTGAAGCAGGCCTAAAACCATTCGTCGAAATGGGTGGTGCTTTCGTTTGCTCAATATCGTCTTCATCGTCAGAGAGCGTGATGATCTCTTCTCCATCTGCCTTGGAAGGCGAGCTTAGACAGAGTGCATGGCGTGTATTCTCCACGTTGGAGTCGTTGGGAGTTCTTCTCGGCTTGTTAGCCATTGGGCGGCTATGGAGTGTCCTGTTGGGTACAGATAAAGGTTGAAAGGGGCGTGGCTGTAAAGCAATCTGTCGCACATTCGACGTGTCACTCGACGTTACAATACTTGATAAGGAGGAATGAGACCGCTTGAGCGGATGGCCTGCTGTTTGTGATGTCGAAGCTGCAGTCTGTGGAAATGTCCGTTCTGCACCAGTGAAGAAACTCGTGATAGCGCCCTGGCCTGCTGCTCGAGGCTTTGGCTTTCTACCTTGCATTGAGCGTTCTCCCAGATTTCTCACCCCGCTGCATGATTCTAAATCTCTATTGTCCTCGTCTCGCAGCATCATGTGCCGTGATCCTTGGTCAAGATTTTGCAAGTCTCTTGCGCTCAAGAAACCTGTCGTTGACACAAGAGTTGCAGGCACCGTGAAGCGATTATCATTGGCCCCGATTTTGAACCCTGGAATATTTAGAGAGCGTAGGGTACCAAGCGGCTCGACCTTGCGACGTTTGGCATCGGCGCCTTGCCGGTCGTGATTCCAGCCGGTATACTCAGTGCTAAACTCGCCCGCCATACCATCTATCTCGTCTCGCGTTGCTGGGTATCTGTCATCCTCTAGACGCTCGAGGAGAGTACGCGCTACAGAAAGCTGAGTGTGATCAGGACAAGGTCGACCAAGAATGCGTGCAATATCAGGTACGCTGTTTCTCTTGAACGCCAGATCAGGTCCGCGACAACTGAAGAACTTGCCAAGACTGTGGTCATTCACGAATCTGGATAACTTTGTTTCTTCCGAGCCAGAGGAACGCATGGGGCAGCTGAGGTACAACAGTGCTTTGGCACGCGTCATGCCAACATATAGGAGCCTCCGCTCTTCATCATGATCCTCTGCTCTGGAATGTGGAAGAGATCCCTCGTATACGGCCGGGATGAACACGATAGGCCATTCGAGGCCTTTAGCTGCATGGATCGTGGATATCGTGACTTGACACACTTCTTCGCCATCGTCTCTCTCTACCTCAGTTGCGAGCGCAACGTTGATAAGAAACTTCGACAAGACGTCGCCCGGAGTGTCTGGCCGCTGTGCTATGCCATCCACATCAGGCAAGGCGTCGTCCACTCCTGTTTCGCCATCAGCTATTGCCGTTGCCATCTGCGTGGCCTGTGCAATTAGTTCGTCAACATTGGCCAGTCTGTCTTTCCAATTCTCTTTGTAGGTCTGCTTTAGATACGCTTCGAACGCAGTCTTGTTTAGGATGTGTGTGATGAGATCGAGCAGAGTCCAAGGTTCGCCCTGAGATGGCTCAAGCTTCTCGCGTGCAGTGTGAACGAGCCTGAAGAACAGAGTAATACCCTGCGTCGCAGATGCTGACAACTTAGTCACCGGGTTCCGCCTGCTCTGCGCGATATCCTGTACAAGAGCCCATAAAGGGACCTTTCGTACTTCCGCTTCCTCCAGTAGAGCTTTAATTGTCTTATCTCCGATCTTGCGGGACGGTGTGTTGATGACGTTGACAATTGCATCATTGTTGTCGGGGTTGTTGATAGCTCGCAGATAACTGAGAATGATTTTGATCTCAGCTCTGTCAAAGAAGCGCTTGCCTCCCACCATTCTATAGGCAATACCAGCTCTTCCAAGTTCCCGCTCAATAGATAGAGATAAGGCTGCCGAGCGAAGAAGGATAGAGTAATCATTAGAGGTCAGCAGCCCAGCGCTAAGTGTCTGTGTGCGTTTGATCTCTTCAACAATCCATTGCGCCTCGACGTTAGCTGTAGCTAGGTGCCGAAGGGTTGGTTGTTCTCCAACACAGTGCGTAGCAATGAGCGCCTTCTCTGGTCGACTATCGTCCTGTTCTATAACAGCAAGTGCAGCACTGAGGATCGAGCCAGCAGAGCGGTAGTTATTCTCTAGGTTGATGACGACAGCTTCAGGGTAGTCCACGCGCATTCGGAGTAAATTCTTTATCTCGGCGGCGCGAAAGCTGTAGATGCTCTGATCTGGATCACCGACGATGGTGATCCTTTGCGTCTGTTGAGCCATGAGCCTCATCAGCTCGTATTGTATGTTATTAGTGTCTTGGTACTCGTCGATGAGCACCGCTTGGATCGTGGAGACGCATGAGGGGTGCTGCTTAAGAAGGTCCACGCAGCGTATGAGGAGATCATCATAGTCCAGCAAATTTGCGGCTTTGAGGTGTTCTTGATACGATGAGTAGATTTGAGAGAACTCACTGTCCTCAGCTTTCTTTTTGGTCGCAGCGAAATCGTCAGCCGTAATACCTTTGGCTTTGAGACCTGAGATCCTTGAACGAGCATACCCGGGTTCCACCATGTACTGGCAGCGGTTGACAATGCGCTTGATGATTGCTTTGCTGTCGTCGGTATCCGCAATGCCAAAATTCTTGTCAATGCCGATCTCTTGTCCGTAACGCGACAGAAAGCGGCGGGCAATTGAGTGAAAGGTGCCGAGGATGAGTTTGGCTTCGAGTTTTTCACCGACAAAACCCTTGATTCTCTCTTTCATCTCTCGTGCAGCCTTGATTGTGAAGGTACAGACAATGACGTTCCATGGCTGTAGGCGTTCATGTATAACGTGGTATGCGACGCGCGCTGTGAGTGTTTTCGTTTTGCCTGATCCAGGTGGCGCCAGCACTTGGAGCACGCCTGCCGGGCTTGTGACCGCATCGCGCTGCGCTTCATTCAAACCCTCTAACAGGGCGTCCATTGCTTCCAGGTGAACGGATTGTGCCACATCAGTGTTGAAGCTGTGAAGAAGCCTGGAGGAGTGGCGCAACCCAAACGCGCTAACGGTCCTAGTTGCGCGCGCGATCACGTGATATACCACGCAATCATCGCTCTTTGCATTTGAATCATCCTCTTTCAGCTCTGTCAGTTCGCTTTCCCTCGTGCCAATATCACTACCCCTAGGTCGGGTTGTTTGGCGTAACACCAGTCCGGCGGTCTTCCTCCCCGTCTTCGGACGCAAGTCGAGCCACGCAATTGTTCAAAGAAGTGTTTACGAATGTGACTTTGCAGATCGAGCCAAAGGCGGATTGAGAATCCAATTCTTCATACTTCTGTAGCAAATTTCGTGCTGTATAGCTTTGGTGGTATGTCCAGCTTGGGATTGAATTTTGGGGCTGAAACCGTAATCACCGTTACCATAAACCCCCGCTGTGAGCTAATTCGTTGTGCAGTCCGACATTCGAGCGTATGTGGCTTGCAGTCCTACCACAATCCTTCGACAAGCGTCATTTCAAAGAAGGTTGTGCATGTCCGAGTACGCAAACCGTCCGGTTTGCGAGATACGAAGTAGTGGTGACCGGCGTGTGTCATACACATCTGACGGGCGGTCGAACCACACACGTCAGGAATTCGGGGTCCAAGCGATTCATCCTAGCTGCCTATTCACTGCAACCCTCTAATGAGAGTGTATATAACGTGGCTACTTTCCGTTCCATCCAAAATCCTATATCCCTCCACATCTTTCATACTTGAGTTGCCCGCAAACCCCAAGATCTATCATGCATCTTTCGCTGATCGTCCAGCTTCTTCTGTCGGTCGTTGTGATCAACGCATCAACCATGCGCCCTCGTTCTGCCGTCAATGGCCCCTGCACAGGCAAAGATGGCCGCGCTGGTGTGTGCATTCCAAAGTCCTCATGTGACGGAGTCGGTGAGAACTGGATCAACAACGCTTGTCCTGGGACGCCTGAAGATATCAAGTGTTGCACAAAAGCTTCTTGCCAGCAAGCCGGACGGTCCGGTGATTGCCGCTGGTCGGACAAGTGTGGTTCAGGCCACGAGACGTTGACAGGTCTTTGCCCTGGACCTAATGCTTTCAAGTGCTGTGTCCCCAAAGACGACAAACCTGATGATGGTGCTACGAACCTTGGAAAGAAGATACTGAAGAAAGCCAGAGAAGCTGAAGGTACCCCTTACTCATGGGGAGGCGGGAGCTGCAAAGGCACTACCAAAGGCGGTTACGATTGCTCAGGTCTGGTCTCTTGGGCTGTCTGTCAGGTCACTGGAAGGGACCTCTTTTCTGAAGGGCTACGAGTGACACGCAGCATGTATTGCGCATCCGAGGGCAAGTTAAAGTACCCGTAAGATTACCTCCCAGAAGATCTCTGACCCACTGACCTCATGCAATCCATAGGAAAGTCAAGTTCGCCGACAGGCGGGCTGGTGATGCGGTCTTCTTTGGTGGCAAGTGTGACTGCAAAAATGACCCTGACGGCATCCACCACGTGGGTCTTATGATGGACAGCGGATTCAACATGTGGAACGCGCTCAAGACCGGGACGAAAGTGCGCAAAGACAACTTCCAGGATTGGGGCGAAAAGGCGTGTCCCTATGTGATCCGCTTCGAGTAGCACGAGGCAAAGCAACTGGTCTACGAAGCCGTCGTCTCTAGTTTCTTTTCACGAAATTTTTGACTACTTGTGAATGACGCTGCATCATCTTGACGATTGGCGCAACAACGTGTGTATCGTAACGAGAAATATAGCACTTGTACACATACCTGCTCACAAATCGTATGCCTCTTACTGTCTGCATTGTGTAGCGCATGTCATAAAGAAACCATCTGTTCCGAAACAAGTGGTCCATGCTAGTGGGAGGAATGCTTGATTTGCCCGGAAGCGAGACCGACACGCGAGACCGAGTGCGAAACTCTGACAATGATCCATTGGGTACCATCGACTGCCGTGTTCGGTCGCACTATTTTACATTGAACCTGAACTGCAGTCAGGTATACTGCATGGTCATATGCGAAGGCGGATCCTTGCGGCTCTTGACGCGCAACTGCTCAGCCTTACCTAGGCGCATTGGCCCACAAATGTCATCGCCATCATCTGGAAATGAGAAGGGTTGCGAGGTTAGGCAGACTTTGGCAGTGACGATCACGAATCCTTGCAATGAATTCCTCAACGCGGAGTATAAAGAGTAGATGCTGGACAATTGCTTGACCTTCATTCCACCTATCGCCTGCATCTTCATCTACCCTCCCGTCATCATGACTATACGCAAAGGCCTTTGTCATCTTGTTCTGGCCGCTTCAGTATCAGCCTCTCAGCTGTCGTCTTCTGTCAATGTTTCTGAGCCGACGACTGCCTGTGGGATCTTGAAACAAGCATATCCGAACATAACTTATCTTCCAGAAGATGCGGGCTATGCTAACGAAAACCAAGGTCAACCGCTAGATTGGGCATACAATACAACACAGCTGACTGAGTATAGTTTCTTGGGACTCTGCTGCATGGCTAGGTCCGGCCTGCATCTTCGCGCCGACGTGCGCGGTATCACTCTCGTTTGCTGTCAAGACTTTTGTCAACACATCGACTCACTTCGCCATGCGGGGTGGTGGACACATGCCAATTTCAGACGCTGCAAACATCAATAGTACTGGAGTGCTGATTTCAAGCACGAATCTGAATACTTTGAAATTGTCTGAATGCAAAGAGACAATGAGTGTCGGACCTGGACCAAGATGGGGAGACGTGTTCAACCATCTTGAATTCACGAACAAAACAGTTATTGGAGGACGTCTATCACCTGTTGGTATTCCAGGACTACTTCTTGGGGGAGGTATCAGTTGGTACAGTGTTAAGCATGGCCTGGCGTCTTCAAATGGAAAGATCAAAGCCTACGAGGTTGGTTTCATCAAGCAGTGATGTTACGCAGTTCTAATGACTGCAGGCTGTGCTTTCGGACGGTACTATTGCCACCATAACTGCTAACAGCAGTTACTCCGATCTCTACTGGGCGCTTGGTGGTGGCGGCAACTCTTTCGCGCTGATAACTCGCTTCGACCTACAGACTTTCCCATCTATAACCCCTCTTCTCGCAGATGCTCACTACGGGTCCACCAATGCAACTCGCGATGCCTACCTTAAGGCTGTACTCAACATGGCCCTTCACAACGAAGAAGACCTCGCGGCGACAACGATCCCTGTCGCCCGTTGGGGTCCCGAGAGTACCGCACCTTCATACGAAAGTACACTCTTCTACAACGGCACTGAGGCACCTACCTCAGGACCCCTTGCTGAATTTGTATACGGAAATACCACCGGTTTGAAAGCAATTAACGGTACCTCGACACTACGTCCCATCTCACTCGCCCAATACGGCCGCGCTATGCGTTCGGCTTTCAAAGAAGGCGGACAATCCCACGGCTTGCGACAAAAGTTTCGTGTTGTTTCCATCAAAGCAACAGCTGCAGCTCTCAAGATTGTGCACGACACCTATTTCGATTCGCTCGCCGCATCCGGTCTCGCACAAAGGATACCCGATTTCTTTACAGGTCTTGCCTTCAATGTTGTCAACCGCAACATGGCTGAAAAATCCGCAGGTCTGCCGCAGAACGTCCCCGTCGAACCGGCATTCTGGATTGAAGAGAGTGTCACCTGGGGCCAGAGCAACGCGGCTGACCAAGAGGTGGAAGAATGGGTCAAGAATGTCAATGTAGAGATTGAGGCGAAATTGCAGGCAATCGACGGCTTGAGCAGATACATTTACCTCAACGACGCGGACAAGGGCCAAAAGGTCTTCGAGGGCTATGGTCAAGAGAGCGTGGAGAGACTGAAGGAGATCCGCGAGAAGTATGATCCGAACAGGGTATTCACCGACCTCATGCCTGGAGGGTGGAAGGTTGACTATGCTGGAATTTGAGCACGGTACGGACAATGAGAACAGAGCGGAGGGCCCTTTGAGTGTCCAAGCTAGAAGAGGTACATTTGGGTATCGGGTCTGAAGTAAAATACAAACATGTTGTAACAGCCGAGCCAACATGGCAAACAACATCTTGGCTCTTGAACCTAAGTTAAAACTTCCAGCATAAAAGCAGCCAATGCGGCGATAATACCCAGCCAAGTTGAAGGCTGTTGCGATGAGCTCGCCGTAGATCTATGTGCTGGTATTCGACTCCCTTCGGCAACTTCATTGGGATTCATACACAGAACCTGCGTTTCGGCAACCCCTCCCAGAAAATGAGCCGCAATGACGAATGGAACAGTTTGCTTCGCGTAGATGTCGTACCATGTAAAGTCCGATGTGTTTCTGTCGCTGAGCGGACTGATATAGTCCCTAGCAAAACTAGCCGACAAGTAGGTGCGGTAGTCATCTGGAGAGCTAGACCCTGGTGGCTTGGAATGTTTGCAATTAGTCGTGCCGTTCGAAAGGTCTACTGGCCCTGCATTTGACATTAACTTAAGGAATAGTTACTAGGATAGAAGTCCACTTACTGTGGGTGCGTATGCCTGTGCTCAGAATGTCTGTGCCGCATGCTTGCCGCAACCTCTCGAAATATTCATCTCTTGGTTCAGGCCAACTGCAGTCATCTCCGAGATACATGATCTCGCGTAGGATACTAGTACATGCATCGTCTATAACGCCGTCACAGCCACCATGTTTGGTTGTCGATGATGATGTTTTGTTGAGTCCGCCCAGCATAAAAGTGCATGCGTTTGCTTCGCTTTCCTCTGAGGCACTGATAAAGCTCTCCCAACGATGAACTGTGCCGTTTAAATCTCGAGTTTCATTGTAGGTGAGTGTGAAAATCCAGTCATTCCGCGCAGGGTCCATCATAAGTGCACTCCAATGGATATTGCGGCTCCCTGTGGCGTTCACTGGCGCGTCGGGGTTGAAGTCAACGCTACATGACCCCTGATCGGAAGTTGTGGTGTTGTTCTGGGCATGTGCTGGGGCCAGTAGCAAGGAGAGTACCGCGAGCCGAGTGAATAGCGGCAGTTGTAGAATGTCCATCATGATGTTGCGATGACTTTCTTGCAGCGAAGTGTCAGAACTTGGGGGTTCGATGCGCATTTAGCTAGTATTGTAAGGTTACGCTGGTTCAACGATGCCCTACTTGGCGAGCGTCATGTGTTGGCTGCCAATAATAACAGTCTTAGCGCCGCGACCAGCCACGGCCCGCCAAACGATCATCTGCTCGGAACAGCGCCGGCTTGGTATGCAGAGTGTCGAGATTGAGGTTCGACGTTAGTTAGTCAAAGCAAAATAGAAAGGCACGCACCGCAGTGGCTGGTATTTGAGGCTTGATACTTATCGTGATGAAGGTGTGACCCTTTGACAAGACCAGCTACCGGCTTACCGACTTGGCGCGTCAATTGGCAAACCCGAACTAAGTGATTGGCCGAGCCCGTGTCGTGTTCAATAATTGGCAGTCTTGAGTGGAAGGTATCGTGAGTGATTTGTTGTTGAACTTTGATTGTTGACGTCTGAAGCGATGCTTCGCATCTATATTTCGATAGCTTACAGCTTTTGAACATTTGTTACGCGTATTGCGACCGGTCTGTCCAACTCGGCTGAAGCTGCTTCCCATCAATCCCAGCAAAATCGAAACCGCTCTCGTACCTGGCGTATGAGATCAATCGCAAAGTGCTGAGCTTTGCACCTGCATCTGTCTGTGCCCACACCGAGACACTCAAAGTGTTCGATCCCTGCAGGTTTAGGATGCCCGGTGGTATTGGGAATCGAGTCTGGGGACCAATGTGCGGAAAGTACTTACCATACTGGTAGCTGCAATGTTGTTAGCTTTTTTGTCTGCTCCGTACGTGATTTTCTTGGTCTTACCCGTTGACATAGAGCTGCACTCTTGCAACCGTACCAGTGGCAGCGCCAAATTCGACACCAATAGGGACATCAAGGTCCTCATCAATATTGAGATCAAAGGTTGTGATGAACCACTTGATACCTGCTCCTTGAAGTCCGTCTTCCGTCGGGCTTTCGCTCGACCAATTCTCTGCGTCAAAACCAGGCAGGTGCCAGCCAAGACGTTCACCATACAACCCACCTTCGTTCAACGGCCCTCGTACGGGATCAATGTTCTTTTCACCGCCGGCATTGCCCTGGATCTTCCATAAATCAAAGCTCAGCTTGGTGTTGTTCGCACTCAAGAGTTGCGCGCCCAAGATACCTCTCGGATTCTGTGCACCAGATGGTCCGTAGGATGTCTGGTCGTGGCCGGTGTAGTCTGTCACGACTGTCAAAACATTGCCCTCGTCCTTCAGGGTAACATTTTTGAAAGGAACGACAGCGTTTGTCACCCATAGCGTGCCGTTGCCAGGATGATAGCCAATCAATTGTCCGTTGAGCCATGCGCTCCAGCCTGCCGCAGCACCACCTTGCACCGTAATGTTCAGTGATGTAGCTGTCTTTCCTGAGAAGTACCCCCGATAGATCTTGGTGCCTGCGTAAAACTGATAGTCGCTACTGTAAAGTACTGGAAGCGTCAATGGTTTGACTTTGTTCAGTGTCGTAGTCTTATTCGCGACAATCCAGTTGCTGTCATCGAAAGCTGGTGAGATCTCAGGAGCTGAGTCGGCAGCCTTGAAATTAGTCAGTTCGGGGAGTTCGATCTTACGATCTTCGGTGCCAGATATCTTGGCAGTAAGACTGCCATAGGGTGTCTTTGACGTAGGCAGCTCTTTGCCATTCCAAGTAAGTTTTGAGATGTCCTTTCCAGCATAAATCTCAACAGTAGTGGTTTGAGCATTATCGCCGATAACAGACACAGTGTCACCAGACACACTTGCTGACCGGACAAGATACGGGCCGATTGCAAAAGTTTGATGGTCCGGACTGACATTCGGGTCGGCAGTGGTAGGGGGCGCAAAAAAAGTCCATGCTGTTGGAATGTCCAGTAGGTAAACCAGCACACCATTTGAAAGCTGCACAGCAGTGGCTCCCTTCGCTTGCTTGTACTTGAAGCTGACGAAGCTTGTACTGTTCCTGGACGTGATCGAGAAACCTGAGTCGGCGCCGTACGATGTGAAGGTGATATCTTTCAGCGACTTGAATGCGAACTCTCCTGTCTGACCTTCTTTCAGGTAGAATACTATAACAGGTTTATCGAAAATTCCATAGGTCAGGACCTCGCCAGAGGCGTAAAGCAAGGTCTCGTTTCCAAGGGCATAATCAGTCACCACCCATCGAGCTTGTCGTCCGTTCAGCTGGAGGGTTGGGATCGTTACTGATCCAATGGATGTATTGACGTTTAAAGTGAAATCAGTCACAGTCCTAGATCTAGTGTCGTTCTTTTCAGTGAGATAGAACCTGCCATTGCTGTCCTTGCTTTTGAGTACCCACGTATAGATGTCTGCGGTGCTGACAGCATTTCCAGTCCCATTGCTTTCCATGATGGTGTTGTGCAGACCCTTGCTGACACGAGTAAACAGTGAAATAAGTTTGTACTGTTTGTACTTGTCACGGACTTCACGAGTCTCACGGATCGACGCATCGTAGTCGTAGGAAGTATAGACCTAACAACGTCAGCCGAAGACGAATGCTCTACTGCTGGTAATTACTTACAACAGGCGCTGCCAGATGGCCCCAGTTCGTGCCTCCGTAGGTCATGTAGAGATTGAGCAGTGTGGCGCGCTGCGCAATAACGTCTTTGTAGAACACGTCTGAGAATTCTGGGCTCAGATCAGACTGACATTCGTCAAAGAAGTGTTCGCCCCATGCCTGGAACCAGCCGCCACGGAATTCGGGGAGGTACTCTGGCTGGCTTGGAGACACTTCCTGGAACCATTGGTGATAGGTACGGATAACGCTCCCGCCCGTGTTGGGATTCGAACAACTTAATCCGCCAGGGTAGCTATCTAGGCCGTAGATATCGACAGCACCGCCGACATTATTGTAATCAGTCGACCAACTCTTGCCTCGGAAACCCTTCTCATTGTGTGTTGTTGGAACAATGAGACCTGCATCCCTGAAAGCCTTTTTGATCTGTTCCATGTAAATGACCAGGGTGTTGTTAGGGTCGTACTTCGACTGCGTCAATTCGTTCTCAACCTGAGTCAGAATAACAGGGCCACCATTGGTAATCTGGTTCTTTGCGATGATGGGACCGATTTCCGCAATCCATTCTGACCAGGCTTTTCGATAGGTCTCATCAGACGTCCTGTAGCTGCCACCGCTTCCATCACTAGTCCAAAGCGCGAACCCACCCCCCGAGGTCTCAGCGTTCGAGTAGGGGCCCGGTCTGGCAATGACATATAATCCGGCTTGCTTCGCAGCATCGAAAAGGCGCTGGATATCTTTTCCAGGTGTAGTGAAGTCGTAAGTTCCTTTCGATGCAGAATGGTAGCTCCAGAAAAAGTAAATTGAAACGGTGTTCATGCCATTGGCCCGAAATTTGTGGAAGATATCTAGCCAGAGCTGATACGCCAAGTCAGTCACACGAAGACCCTCTCATAGGCACCATAGTGAACAGTAACTATCTTACCTCCGGAACTGGTAGGCGAGCGTAATGGAATTCACCGCTCATGATAATCACGCGCTCTCCGTTGATTTGCAAAGACCCGTTGTCCCATTCAACGACTGTCTGAAGGCCATTGTCGATGGCGAGAGCCCCCAGCAGCAGGGCAAAGAGGCCGAAGAGAAGCTGTGAGAACCTCATGATAAGCTCAGGATTCCAGGCAAAATCGCACGGTTCCGAGCTTTGCTTAGTCCTGCTGGTAGCTGCCTCTTATAATCCATAGGTGCTCCGAGGGATGCCGGCATAACGACATGATCGTCTCAGCATATGGTCACCTCATTGACTCTATTGCTGGCTCATTAATTTACCGTCCATACAGGCCTACTACTTGTGGACGACCCCGGATAATCTGCAAGGTACGGACGGCGCCAGGCAAGGATGAATGCGGGGCATTGCGCACGAACATCGCTCCGAAGGCCGAGAAACATTCGCAAGAGGGCGTAACGCCCGGCATCGGAAGGCTTGCCTTTAAGGGCTATCGCGATGATGCTTACAACGACTCTTCGATGAAAGTTGGTGTTTCGAGATCATCAATATTGCTGACAGCTGGGAAGCATCGTGCTTTTCCTGTTTCGGCGCCTTGGAAGGAGGCTGAGGGCTTGGCTAACCCCCGCCAGCTACTAATCTTCCACAACGATCGTTGCTTCAACCTTGAGAAAGCGGCTACCGTGCATCGATTAAGACTCAAGCAGCATCTTCGCTTTGGCAAGATGCCTTCCAATCATCATCAATCCGAATCCACCCCTCTTTTTCACCACATTGTGCCACAACATATCCATCCTGATGGAGAGAGCGGCCGGACTGGTTTTCAGGCTTCGCACTTCGTCCGAGTAGCCTGGAGATCTGGCAGCAATGCCGCGAAATGGACCAATTTACTCTGGCCCATTGTGCCCGTAGCTTTCATCCTCCACTTCGCCTTTCCTGGCAATCCGATTGCAATATTCGTACTCAGCTACATCGCCATGATCCCTGTTGCGAACCTGCTTGGCTTTGCTGGCCAGGAATATGCGCGAAAAATGCCCAAGGTCTCCGGCATTCTCATTGAGACTGCATTTGGTTCGATCGTCGAGATCATCCTTTTCGTCATACTGATTGCAAAGCATACGGCATCTGAAGGCTCTTCTGAGCATGGCAACCTCATCCCCGTCATTCAAGCCGCTATTCTCGGTTCTATCCTCACGAATCTGCTGCTGTGCCTAGGACTCTGCTTCTTCGTTGGCGGTCTCCGACAGGCAAGGCAAAAATTCCATGCTTCCATTAGTGAAGTTGGCAGCGGTTTGCTTC
Source organism: Stagonosporopsis vannaccii (assembly GCA_028584115.1). Lineage (NCBI taxonomy): Eukaryota > Fungi > Ascomycota > Dothideomycetes > Pleosporales > Didymellaceae > Stagonosporopsis > Stagonosporopsis vannaccii. The sequence goes on along the minus strand of VWXS01000026.1, from coordinate 71,142 downwards.
TGGTCGCTGGTTTCGGTCTGCTCATTCCCAGCGCTTATTATTCTGCCTTGAAGGGGTCGGCTGTTCAGAAGGCTACTAAACATCATGAATTCACTGAGAAGATTTTGCAGCATAATGTGCTCAAGATCAGTCAGGTCACATCGATTCTGTTGATGATCGCTTTCGTAATGTGAGCTACGAACAATCATGTCATTGAATTTTAGCTAACAGTACTCAGCTTTATCTTCTACAATGCTCGTTCACAGCACTCCATCTTCGACGAAGTGCTAGAGGCTGATGAGCATGCCGACCTTGACCACCACGAAGATGTAGCAAAGCCGAAGTTCACATTCACGGAGTGCATTGTAGCCATTGTACTGTCGCTTGCCATCGTCACCATGCTTGCGGTTTTCCTTGTTATCCGCATCGAGGATGTCGTCGAAGCCGGTATCCCTGATCAGTTCCTTGGTCTAATCATGCTCCCACTGGTTGAGAAGGCTGCGGAGCATTTGACTGCTGTCGATGAAGCTTGGGATGGCCAGATCGTAAGCAGTCTCAACCTTTAAGACGATACGTCACTGATCGTTCTAGAACTTCGCTCTTTTCCACTGCATCGGCCCCTCCATCCAAACAGCGCTCTTCAATGCCCCGCTAGTCGTTATTGTCGGGTGGGCTCTCGGAAAGGACATGGACTTGAACTTTGAGATCTTTATGGTTGTGCTTCTTGTCCTGTCCATCGTTGTGGTTGGTAATTTTCTGCGCGACGGTGAGAGTAATTATCTGGAGGGAAGCCTACTTGTGGTAAGTCCAGACCAGTCGAAGCGAAGCGCCTATTATGACTCTAACATTTGATTAGATTGTCTATATCATTATCGCCGTCGCTTCGTGGTACTACCCCAACCCAGACGTAGCCACATCCAACGGAGGACTCGATGGTTAAACTAGCCGTTGCCTTGCATGTCCCCATGCTCAAGTTAGCGAGTAGCTTTTGTTCAGCCTTGAAGACCTCGAGATCTTAGGTCTTGCAGCCTTGTGGATGTAGCATCAGGCGTAGGTCTTGGTGAACACATCGGACCTGGAGCACTACGTAGCAATTGAAGTGCTCTTCTTCATCATTCTTTAACGTTGTTCACCATTATACACCAATTAAGCAAGCCTCGTATCAGGCTTCGCTATGTACAAATTGTATATCTTCTATACATCATCGTCCCTTTTCAGACTTGACATGCTAGTGTACCTTCGCACCAACAGCCTTAAGCAGCTTATCGAAATTAGGCGTTCCCCAGCCTGTGACAGGGTCCTTCATAAACGTCAGTAAGCGTTTTTAATGACTGCGGGGAGTCAATACGTACCCAGCCCTTGGTAACGGGGAAGCCGTCGACGTTGCAACCGTGGCTTGTGCCCTTCAGAATGTCGTTGAGGCCCTTGTACCCCTTCTTGTAGAGCCAAGGGTTGATGTAACCAAGCACAGGCTTGCCGCTTGCGATCAAGGCATCGTTGACGAGTGCGAAGATACCAGCAGTCAATGGCGTAGAAGCAGAAGTACCACTTATGGTACCTTCAGTGCCATTCCAGAAATATGCGAAATACAGGCCCTGGGCAGCTAGATCAGGGTAGGCTCGTCCTTTCCGGTTGAAGAGACCATCATATAGGCCATCAAGGCTCTTGATGTATTGGGGCACAGCGTTGCCTTGCCATGTTGGGCGGTCGAAGTAGTTGCTGAAACCAGAACCACCAGCATAGAAATCGCGGTAACCGGTAGAGGTGTTGCGGCCAGCACGATAAACTGCCTCCTCGGGGGCAAAGTTCATGGTAGCGCCGACAGCGGTGACGTATGGGCACGAGGCGGGGAAGTTGGGGTTGAATTGGTAAGTGTTCTTGCCGTCGTTGGAGTAGCACTTATCGGTGCCACCGAGACCACTATCGCCAGAAGAGAAGAAGAGCGTAGTACCACGGGCACCGGCTTGCGCGAATTGCTTGCAGACACGCTCGGCGTACGAGCGGGGAACAGTCTGCTCCGAATCACCATATGAGGTGGAGACGATCTTAGGAAGATCCTTTTGAGAAAGAAGGTAGTTCACCCACACGAGGTAGGGCTCGTTGGTGTTAGTAGGCGTGGTGATATCCGGAACAAATGGAGGCGAGCCACCAGTAGAGTAACTAATAATCGGCGTGTTGTAGCTGATACCAGCAATCGCTTGGAAATCAAGGTTGGCTTCCCGGCTCGTACCATCGGCTGTCTGGTTAGCGGTCAGAGGGCCGTCCTGAACCGGGCCGTTGTCGATAGAGATTTGTTTGAAATTTGCGGCCTGAGCAACGGACTCAGGGCGGTACTTCTGCAAGAAAAGCTTCCCGTCGGGACGAATGGGTACCTCACCGAGAAAGTTGCTGAACGCCACGCTGTTCTTGTCAAGAGCCTTGGGTCCGTAGCCCTTGGTGCCATACAGAGTCTCGAAGCACTGAGGGGTGACAGAAGTCGCGTTGCAGACTGTAGCGATGGTCTCGTTGGAAGGAGTCTGGTAGCCCTGAGGAATCTCAGCACCACCATCAATGTAAGTGGCGATGTTCTTCTCGGCACGGAAGAACGAAGTGGTAGGCTGGATGGTGTCGATGTGGTCGTGCAGATGGCGAGGAAGAGACCATGATGTGGCACGCGCAACAACAGAGCCGTCGTGGTGCTTGTAGTTGTGATACTCGGTATCGATGAGCTTTTCTACCTGCTCAATGGGCAGGTGGACGACGATCCAGTCCTTGGCGGTACTGTAGCTCAGATTCTCGATCTCAATGCCGTTCTCCTGGAGCCATTCGTGGACAAGATCGTGCGTCTGCGACGTAGGCCTAACGAGCTCATCGACCTCCTCGGCGCTCAAGTGCTGACCATAACGAGCATGGTCAGGGTCGGAAACTGTGAAGCGTCAGAAATTACATGGTCTAAAACTATGTGTTCGTAGCCTTACCTTCATGGAGGTGGCGGTCAAGCTCTTCGAATCGACCCTGCTTGAGACCGATCTGAAGGGAAATAGTCCTTCCGCCATGAGCACGTTCCTGCTTCTCCCATTCTCTAGGCACGTAATGGGTCTCCTTAACAACATATGGCGAGCGCGCACGAATTGGTGTTGCAAGTGCATCACAGAAGGCGAGGATGGCCGCGGCCACAAGAGCGGACTTGATCTGCATAATTAATAACGAGGCAAAATGTCACGCACAGAATTGACAGACGCACACCAGCTCCCGAAGAGGGCCCTACCGGTATTTATCTGTCAAGGAGAATGGTTCCACAGCGCGTTTCCGCACTTTCAGACTGCCCGTGGCAATCATTGCGGTAGGAATGTCCGAGCGAAATTGCCCCACAATCACACCTTCCAAGAACAACCAAGCTCTGGGATGGAAGCTTGAGCGCACAGTTTTAGTGGCAATGGCATGCTTGAGTGGTGCTTGGTTATCGGAGTCAAGCTTCTCACCTGCTCCTTTGAGCACTAGTGCATCCCTAGCGCCGGCTTGACTTTCGCCTCCACTCCCTCCTGCAGGTACTCTGACCGCTGGCACGGAAGATGACATGAAATGCACTGCTTCGGGTCGCCTACCTTCCTCTTTGATACTTAGTGTTCACTGCGCAAGAATACCTGGAGGCAAACGACATATGGGCGATGAACTGCTGATCTCTGCCGCGGAAAGACTTAGGTAACGAAATAATCGCGTGTCACGTTCTCAATCATGTATTGCCAGCACGCAAGCAGCGTGACTCCCCTACTCAATAGGCTTTGACCACCATCTGGTTCTGGACACTGAACCGGCTACTTTTGTCGTTACCCCCATCAACCATAGTTAACACTGCAGGCGCACCGCTACAGGGAGTCTCGAAGCAACAACTTTCTTTCATCCCTCGGCCTTCTACGAGGCACACACTACACCCCATATCCTCCGAATTGATTAATCTTACCTATCCTTTTGGGTCATAGTTTGATTTCTTTGTTCGGTGGCTCCTAAGGGTCTGGCCTGAACATGTTGTCCTCGTGTCTCTTGATTAGAACAGTATTGAGACATATAGGCTCCTCCAAGAAGCCTTTTGAGCATCTTGGATGGCTACAAAGTCATGAGTGGGGGTGCAAAGAGTGATGTGAGTGGCCTTTTTCTGAAACCTCTTCAAGATCTCTTCGATGTACATATACTTACACAGATTGACGACTCCTCTTAGTCCAAACGATAATAGAAAGACTCATGTTCTCGGCCGAGGTGGTTAGTTTATATGTCATGAACGCCATGAACAAGACGTACCAATCTGTATCAGGCAGATCTTGTCCACAAGTCTCAGAGAGGCCACACCTTTAACTGTACAGCGTGCGCGGCAGCCTACCTTCTCGGCAGCCGCTTCAGGACGCAAATAGAAGCTTTAAGATTTTACTACTGCTGTAAATTATAGAATCAAGACCTTCATTGCCACTCGGCTCAAACGTCATGATACAGCTTGAACCGCTTTGCTACAAAGCGAGCAGTTACGCGGTACTCAGGATAACAACAGTCTCAATCGTAACCAAATCAGCTGATCATCACTGGCCCATTTATATCTCAAAGAAGCTGCAAAAAGTTCTCTCGGTTCACTTGCCGATATATTTGTAACTGTGTTGGCATTGAGGGTAAACAAGGGATCCTCGCTGGAGGAGCTTCGCAACGCCGGTGTTGCTATTCTCGCACTCCGAGATATAACCACAAAGTTTTATGTGCTCATGATGATGTTAGAGTTTCTCTGATTCACTGCCGTTTTGGTTCGCTGATGCAAGAGCAACTTCCTCTCTGGATGGAATACCGACGTCAGGCGCCTTCCGCGCAAACACACAAGCTTGCCTTTTGCAGCATAACGGTCTTGCACGTCGAAACCATGCTGTACGATCTTAGCGCTTCATCGTCTGCGGAACATTGCACCTGCACTAGCATTGTCGATGAGCATGAGCTGACACAGCTCTCGATACGGTGAAACAAGTAGGCGATGAATCCCATTATAACCCAGGGCACCATTGCACCGGAGCTCGATAGCTGTGTCGTGTCACACACCATTACACATGTGCTTGTCTTTCTAATTGTTGACACAACGCCTCCACTTTGGGACTTGCACCTTGCATGGACTCGGTGCCAGCCTCCAGCAAAGGTCTCCGCAACCATGCATATATAATTGACATTAACGTATGCGCACTACGCTAGGGCACTATCCAGTTCCACAAAAGGAAAGGTCAGACGTAGGTACACAACGTGCACCGCGTCGTCACGGCAGAGTCGGCAGAGTCGGCAGACAAAGCCTCAAACACCCAAGTCGCCTGCGATCAGGATTCCCCCTACATCGCTCGGTCACATCCAAGATAGCACAGCCGTACCTCACTGCTATTCCAACTAGGCAGTCGATGCTGATCAGCCTCACCTTGACGAACACCTTGCATGGCGCACACGTGGCGTTTTGACACCATAACGGCTATCGTGAACAACTTCGTGCACCTCGAGACCCAACACTGAGCGGGACCATGGGAGGGTGCGACCTGTTCCTCACAACTCGCCAAACCACAGGTCATGTTTGACGCGGCTCTCCCGTGGATCGAGTTCTGGAAGGCAAGCTTGGTACGAAGCCATGGGTGGCTCAGCTACAGACGTAAGTCAGCCTAGAATAAGACCAGATTTTCAATGAACGCCCAACCTATTGCTTGATATAGTGAACGAAGAACGTTCTGGTGCAGCACAACTGCAGATACATATCTCAGCCACTGAACGCCACTTACCGAACCGACGTAAGGTGATTATACGCCCGTCTTCCAGACGCGATGCTATGACCCGGCGTCGCGAGATAACTTCAGTATAAGAAGCAGGACCCAGCAGCGCCTTCAGCCCACCAAGCCTTCAGCACTCCAACCTACAAGCCCAGCAACCACCACAAGATACCTGGTCCGCAACAATGCGCCTCCAACTCTCCACCGCCGTTTTGGCACTCCTTCCCTTCGCCATCGGTGGTCCCTACAAAGAGATGCCAAGCATAAACAATCCCAGCGCGCTCGAGGCTCGCTCCGCGGAGGCCGCTAACATCGTGTCCTTCGCGCCCTCTGTAGACCAGCCATTCTTCCAGATCACCGGCTTCGACGCCTTCATGCCGTCCGCAGCAGCCGCGAACAACCCCGAGACCGCATTCTCACGTGCGGTATTCAATCTGCGACTCATGCACCCAGACCCAGCGAAGCGCTGGACGACGCGGTGTTTCGTGCATACGCGCGGCGCGCTGTGCGACCCAACCGCATGGAGGGACTGCGTGCAAGTTCCTGGCCGCAACAATCGGAGCGAGAAGCTGAGGTTTAGATTTGGGGCCGACATGTCGAGCGTGGATATTTCGCGTGTTTGGAATTACAACGGAGTGATGTTGAGGATTGGAGCAAGTGAGCCCGCAACTTGGATTCGCAAAACGAGCCTGGAGGACATCAAAGGCAATATGACAGCGACCGAGTTAGGAAATTGGTACAAGAGATCTGAGGCGTGGGTGTTTGAATGGAAGCAGGCTGTGGCTTGAGACTCGACGAGGCGTAATGGTGAAGTGTATGAGAAAAAGACTGGTATAATATGTGCTTTGAAAACGCAGATGACAACAGGATCGGAGCTCTGGCGTTAACAATCTTTCCTGTAGAACAATAGAAATAGGGCTGTAAATCATTATAATTAAAATTCTCAGGTGGCCCCGAATCTCATCTCTTAACGCATATCAGATCCGGAACGCCTTGGTTCCAAAGATACCCTACGAGCGAAGATCAGACTGACTGATACGAGGAACGAGTAACGGCATGGTATCGCTCCTTGTTGAATGTCGCATAATAAGCGCTATACCTACAAACAAAATAACCGACGTCCTTCACTAACAGTTACAACCTGCAGGTCCCTGTGTCTGGTTCGCCTCCGGTCGGAGGTTGACACCCTGTCTTTGCTGGCCAGGCCTCAGGTTTCGCGGACCGGCCTGGTCGAGTGGCAGCTTCTTTGCGATAGCGGTAAAGAGTTCGCGTACGTTCTCGCTCGTCTTGGCAGATGTCTCGAAGAAAAGAAGGCCGGCTTCGCGGGCGTACTGCTCGGCGTCGGCGGTGGAGATGGCGCGTTTGTCAGGGTTCTCGGTGACTAAATCGAGCTTGTTGCCGGCAAGAGCGATGATGATGTTCTCATTTGCCTGGCGCTGGAGCTCCTTCACCCACGCCTTCGCCTTATCAAGCGAAGCCTGTAGAATGTCAACGATTGCCGATATTGATGTCTCAGATGATGCGTACAGCTTGTGTGATGTCGTAAACAACGACAGCGCAGTTTGCGTTTCTGTAGTACATGGGTGCCAGCGACTTGTAGCGCTCCTGGCCGGCGGTGTCCCAGATCTCAAACTTGACTGTTGTGTTCTCGTCGAGGGCGATGGTTTGAGTAAGGAAGGCGGCGCCGATGGTCGATTCTCTGTAGTCGTCGAATTGGTCCTACCTTCAAGTCAACACTGATCAGCATATAAGTCATGAAACACTGACCTTTACAAAGCGCAACACCAGGGACGACTGCATGGATGTTAGCTCATGTCATGGCTGCCTTGATAGGGCCGCGAACCTTTCCAACGGCAGATTCACCTGCGCAGAGTCAGTCAACCGTATGTACGTGACCTGGATACGTCCTTGCATACCGAGCAGCACCAGCTTGAACTGTGCGAACCTGGATCCTCCAGGGCGTCCGCCTTGCTGAACTCTCTGCGACATGGTGACTTAGAGCTGGACGGCACGACCAGGCCGTAGTTGGAGGTTGGTATGTGGTGAAGAGGGGCGGCGAGCGCGGAGGTATGAGGGTTGTGAGGGCGGCGGTGTGGGTGGGTCTGTTGGCTGTTGTTGGGCGTGCGTGAACCAGGTCGTTGTTGCCCTGTGACGGCTCGCAATGCCCGGCTGCTCCGTGTTTCCCTCGAGCCTTGGCATGACGCCAACGCTCTGAACACGAAGCATGTAGCGCAAACTATTGCACATCTTGAATACTGTTGCAGCAACTTTCGCCGGCCTCGCAAAGCTATGATATAGACTCACCGCACACGATTCCCATTTGTACACACAGATAACCGCCGTCATGGGCGCCGTCCTGCCATACCGCGACATCAATGTGCACTCGTCCCCCTCGCACTACGCCTTCTCCTCTCCGTCCTCGCCAACTGCACCAACCCTGGTCGTAGACCGACCTACTGGTGACATTCGTCTGCATGATGGAAAGCTTCTGGGCTCGAAGAGGGTGTCGAGCATTGCTGGCATTCTCGGTATAATCAAGCTACGACTAGGTAGATACCCCTCAAAGCTGGCATGAACCGGCGGGCTGATGCATGTGAAGACAAGTACATCATCGTCATCACCAAGGCCCAGCCTATGGGTAGGATAAAGGGCCATATGATCTACAAGGTCGTCGCTACCGAGTTCCTGCCCCTGCGCGAACGACCCCTGCACGACCCTGACGAGGACAACTACCTGTCCCTGCTTAAGACGCTGATCAAACAGTCGCCGTTGTTCTTCTCGTATTCGTTCGACATCACCAACAGCTTCCAGCGACAAGCGCACCTCGACCCCTCAACACCCCTCTGGAAGCGCGCAGACGATCGATTCTTCTGGAACCGCTTCGTATCCAGCGACTTGATCGACTTCCGTGGAGGGCTGAGCAACAGCTATGGACGACACTCCAGCGGCCAGTCGCCAGATGTCGACCCGTACATTCTGCCGGTCATGTACGGCATGATGGAGATCAAGAACACTTCGATCAAGGGCACACCTCTTACCTTCATACTGATCACACGAAGGTCGCGACTCAAGGCTGGAACACGATACTTCTCACGTGGTATCGACGAGAATGGCAACGTGTCCAATTTCAACGAGACAGAGCAGGCTATCATCCTCAATGACAGCGCATCTGGGGGACCAGGAGGTTTTGGGTCCAACCAGAACGGTGCAGCCGGGGCAGCACCGGGCAAAGAGACCCAGGTTCTCGCATACGTCCAGACCCGAGGCAGCGTACCTGTGTACTGGGCAGAGATCAATACTCTCAAATATACGCCGAAGCTGCAGGTTCGCGGCGTCGAAAGCGCCATCCCTGCGGCGAAGAAGCACTTTGCTGAGCAGATTCGTCTGTACGGCGACAACTGGATGGTCAACCTGGTGAACCAGAAGGGTCGTGAACAACGGGTCAAGGAAGCGTACGAACAGATGGTCAACTTCTTGCTGACTTCGCCAAACGAGAATGTAGAAGGTGATAAGATTACTGACGAAAAGTTCCACATTGTCGAGCCCGCAAATGCCCAGACGATTTGGGATCGCCTCCACTACGTCTACTTTGACTTCCACACCGAAACAAAGGGCTTACGCTGGGACCGCGCCAAGCTTTTGATGGACCAGCTGGAGCCCCATGTATTGAAGCACGGCTACTTCCGATCCGTTGATATGCCTGGCGACGGAAGCCGTGTTGAGGTCAGGCGTCATCAGACCGCTGTTGTTCGCACAAACTGCATGGATTGCCTCGACCGCACGAATGTCGTACAGAGCATGATCGGTCGATTCATCCTGTCGCGGATGCTCATCGATCTCGGTCTCATGCCCGAAGGCGAGAGCGCAGAAGAGGATAAGGCTTTCGAGTTCCTCTTCCGCAACGTATGGGCTGATAACGCGGATGTTGTGTCCAAGTCGTACTCTGGCACGGGTGCGTTGAAGACCGACTTCACGCGTCTTGGTGTTCGAACCAAGGGCGGCGCACTTCAGGACCTCAACAACTCTATCACACGTTACTGTCTTAACAACTTCAGCGACGGGCCTAGGCAGGACGCTTTCGATTTGTTCCTGGGTACTTATCTGCCCAGCGACTCTGCCATTGGTGGCCAACTTCTCTTTGCCGACCGAAGGCCCATTTTCATTCAAGCAATACCCTATATTCTCGCTGCGAGCATTTTTTTCATACTTGTTGGTACCTTTACTCGCCGCGCACCTGACGCTGCTGTATGGCCGCTACGCCTTCTCCTTGTTCTCAGCCTTGCCACTGCGGGTGCTTGCATGAACTTCATGTGGGCCAACGGTACTCTCTATGTAAGCGCTCAACACGCCTTTTTCTCTGGTCTTCGTTGTTTGCTAACGATCCGCAGGTCAACTGGCCGAAGCTCAACCGCCTCCCCCACCAAGTCGAAGCTTACCAATCCAGCCTCACCAAAGTGTCTCACAACCCTGTCGTCGGCTCATTGGTCGGAACCAAGCACGAACGAGGCAAGAGTGACGCCAGACTTCTGGGCTTGGAGGAGGGCAAAAAGAGAGTCGAGTAATTTTACTTTCCTTTGTTTGAGGAGCGTGCGTGCATGGTACATCAGTAGATCTGGCATGCTATAATATATATAGACGGGGTTGCAGGGCTTTTAATAGATTCTTCCAGTACACTGTACTGATGACTTCTATCGATTTTTGCCCAGCACAGAAGTCTATTTAATTACCTCACTACATTAGCTGCAGAGTTCAACACGCAATCACAATTGTTCATTGTACCAAATCTATTGATCATCTCAGCGAGCTTCACATGAGGCAGCAACAATTTCGCATAACCAATCTCCATGCAGGATCTACCCAACCACCATATAAACAAGTAGACTCCACACATGTACCAGCCACAGAGAAATCGGTCTCGACCCGCTCTCAGTAAAGAAATGCGTCGCGAAAGCCAGTAATAAATATGCAAGGCGAAAGTAAACCCGCGACAGTGCGTTAAAGCCATCGGTCCCCCCATAAATTCCTTTCTTGTGAGCTTTCCTACAACTTGTAGGATTGCTTCAACATCTACAGCAACCGATGGAATGGGCAATTGCCTGACGCGGATTATTGGTTGTTGAGATTACGATTGTGGGCTGTAGCCAACAGGCATTTAGAACTGTGATTATGTACCACTGCAGCGTTACAGCAACAACCTGCGGAGTGCTCCAGAGTTTACAGTAATCAACAAGACTCGTGAGTGTCCTAATACGGAAGGTTAACGGCGTGGGGGGCTGGATGGTAGGGGGTCAGGGGACAGGGGCGGGGGATTGGGCTGCTGGGCAAAGATGAAAGTAGAATTGGATTGTTCGCACCTGCTTACCGGATGATTTTGCTTTTTGGCTACGGAAATCGATGGCTATAGCGAAGCTACCGGATTGAGCAGCTTCCTTGGATTGTGCATTGTGGCAGAGTGAAGGTGAAAGCAAAATGTTCGGTTGTTGGGCCCCTTATGCCCGTACCTTTCAGGAAAAAACGAGAGCCTGCAAGTACATAGCGTCACGACTGACAGAGTTCTTCGACAATAATCCCCTTGCTAGTGTCTTCGACGAGATACTGTCCTAATCAGACCTTACATGGCAGGTCCTAAAAGGCACTGGAGCTCGCGCAACGTTCCTTTTAATGCCCTACCAGCTTCACAAGCACCCCTACGAGCACCGTGGTGCGGCGACGTCGAAAGCGTCCTTGATACACGGATAGTGTTCACTGTTAATCCAACCTAGATTGCAATGACGTAACCATACACAAAGCGGAGCTACACCACTTACGGCAAGTACACCTACAGTTCTGCTGAAGCCATGGTCGAGGTGTTCATGGCAGATGATGTCGTGACCGATTTGAAGTCCGTCCTCAGCTTCGTTATGAATCACGCCATGTTTTCTTGCTAGGGAACCTCCTGAAATGACGATACTTCTTTCAGACGCATCCCACGCCGACGCGACGACCTAAAGGCTCCCCGGATGGAGATCGACTTATAGTCTGATGGTGCAATCTGGGCTCTTTCTTTGAATGAGGCTTGGGATTGACAAAGTAATTATCCTCAACCGTGTGTTCAATCTAGTATGCGCACGACAGAAAGAGTCGCATTCTGGGCTTCCCATTTGATGCTAGAATACTCGCGAGGGTGTTTAAACTTGATTGCAAAGATATGCATCAGCTTCATAATGAGTATAAGCAGGGAGGTATCTAGAGCGTCATGGAGGCCGGAGGAACGAAGACCAAGGCTGTTACAGCTGAATATGATGGAGTAGTGTTTATGGATCAATAGGAATTACATAAGTCCATCCGCCAAAACATGGTACTCTTAACTGAGCACATATATGCGCAAGGTTCAAACGCCAGACACTCCATTTCAAAGAGTAGACCAGCCGTGCGATCATCAAGACAATGGCACTTGAGCCCACGTGAAGATGGTCAGGCAGTATACTCTTCTTCTTGACGGTCGCACAACTCCCTTTCTTCATCATGTCCTTTCAATTTACCCACTCAAGTAAACCAGCAGCGATTCAAGATTGTCATGTCCCAATGTCACGCTCGACAGGGCTGCCTCGTACAGTATCAGTTACCGACTCTGTGGAAATCTGCTACACACCGCGGAGCACCGAACGCAACACCTAGGATACTCCTTCGCTAATCGACCGCACGTCACCCGGCTCTTTCCTCGCTCCATTCCCGAGTAAGTGGCACGGTCACTTGGTGGGTATCGAATCCGATCCATTGAATTGACGCTTTTAGTCGCTGTCGCAAGGTAAGAGCGATGCGATGGTGTTACCAGAACAGCGCTGTGTCACACATGCATATGACATGACAGCAGCACCAATGTGCCGGGTACAACATCATGTGTCTACGCCCGTCACATACCTACTCATACAAACAGGAATCGTTTGTGCTTCGTTCATCAGTCTCATACCGAGCGCCACGTCAGTTGCTGTGACTTATAACAAGTTCTGCCTTTACTTATGGGCCGACTGCTACTGTCCTTTGCAAAACCAGATAGGGAGACCCCTTCCAGGCTGCAGCGACACACTGAAAGGTGCTTTTGTCAAAATTGAAACAAACTTCACATATCATTGCCGCAATCTTTGAATCGACCCTTGCCTCAGTGAACTCTTTCCTAGAAGCAAGCAAATTTCCATCGACAGAACTCCAAACAGCAGCTCTCACTCAGCATGGCTCTTGCGCGCATCATCTCGGTTGCCCTGCGCTTTGCGCAATTCCTCTGCGCTGCCATCGTCCTCGGCCTAAGTGCCTACTTCTTGCACGAGTACGACAAGCACAGGCTCGGTCCCTTTGCACGACTCGTATACAGCACTATTATCTCCGCTATCTCGGTCTGGATCTCTCTACTCTGGATGATTCTCCCGCAAGCTACCTACGTCCACTTCGGCACCGACCTCATCTTCTGTGCTGCATGGTTCGCTGTATTCGGCTTGCTGCAGGATTACTTCGACGATGAGATACAGTGTGGCGACATCTGGAGATGGGGAGGTATCGACGTGACAAACAACTACTGCGGCCAGTGGAATGCGGCGCAGGCATTCAGCTTTCTTGCGGCTGTGTTCTGGTTTGCGAGCTTCCTAGTCGGAATCCTGGCATGGAGCAGGGCACGCACGCCTGAGGTCACAGATGGTGCCCCTGCGTCTGCTCCTGCAAGGTGGGTTTCAAGCGACGCTCTACGATGTGAATCTTCAGGCTGACGAGTGTAGGCGTCGTGGTTTCTTCCGAAGATCACAGGTTTGAAAACTCAACAACGACGAGCAATTGCGGTGTTGCAGAGCAGCTTTATCAAAAAGGTCGAAGGCGTTTTGGACAATAAATTCATCCAGGCGGTGACTTGAGATCTGTATAGGGTAATTACCATCTTTATTTGTTGGCCTTCAGGTAGCAATTTGATGCTGGCAACAATGGCAACCGCGACACAGCAGATCACCTGCTAAGAACACGGCATTGGGTTAATCGGGATTAGTTTGTCCTCTTCATATATGATCAAAAAGTAACACTTTTACCTAATTGTCCTTGATAGCCAAGCAAGACCAGAATCATTTTACAAGACGGAAAACCCCACCAAATAGGTTATGGGAAGTCATAGGTGGTCAGGGAAAAGACGGTTAAGTAGACCCATCTTATCACCATGCCGTCCCTGCTAACCTCCTCTGGTTAAAGCCACCGCTCCACCGCATGCACGTAAGATAGCACGTACACCCCGCAATACCCCTCGCCAGGTCTCAAACTACACCATGTCGCTCTCAGGCCTACACAATCGTAAAATTCATAGCCAGTACCCGCCATGACGCTTCCTCACGCCACTGTGGCTGTTCTATCCATTGGTCAAATGGGCCTCGGTATCGCAACTCTCCTCCTTGCGCACGACTTCCGCGTGATAACAAATGTGTCTGATCGTAGCGTCGCTACGCAAGAGCGAGCCAGATCCGCAGGAATCGAGCAATTAGACTCCGACATCAATTTGGTGGCACAAGCCGACTATGTCTTGAGCATCGTGCCTCCGAAAGATGCACCAGCAACAGCGCACCGAATCATCGCCGCATTGAAGCACCAAGATGTGCGGCGCAACAAAAAAGAACCCCTCTGGTTTCTTGACCTCAACGCCGGCAGCCCAGACAGCGCAACAGAACGCTATTCGCTCTTTGCTCGCGAAGTACCAACCGTTAAATTCATCGACGGCGGCATCATCGGTGGCCCCCCTCGTGCAAAAGAAGACAGCATTTGGTCCCGCCCTGGAATTCCTCTCTCAGGCCCGCACAGCCTGGCCTCCGCCCCCATCGCTGGTACCCTTCTTGCAGAAACGCTCAACTCGCGACCCCTCGGCGCGCGAATCGGCAGCGCCTCCGGGTTGAAAGCCTGCTTTGCGGCGCTGTCTAAGGGCTTCACGGCCCTCGCTATCCAGTCCTATACCACTGCTAGCGCCCTTGATGTACTACCGGATTTGAGGTTTTATCTCGATCAGTATAACCCAACCGCTAGACAAAGGGCCGAGAAGGGTATACCTGAGTGTACAGGGAAGGCCTATAGATGGATCGAGGAGATGCATCAGATTGGACAAACGTTTGCGGAGCAGGGAGGCTTTGGAGAGAGTGCGAGAGTGTTTAGGGAGATTGCGGGTGTGTATCAGGGACTTGCTGATTTGGTGGAGAAAGGCGAAGGGGGGCGATTGGGGGAGGCGGATGGAGTAGCTGGGGAGCTGGGAAAGCATTTGAAGGCGAGTGGAAGTATCAGTGGTAATGTGAGCTAGATGTCGATTTTATTCATCGTTGCATGCCTAGTGCCCCCCCCCCCCCCCCAAATAAACAAGCAAAACATTCTCCTGCTCTCATTTCATCTCACTCCAAGTTATCGTAAATCGTTTTTTCACACATGAACCACGCCGGAATCACCTTAGGATCTCCATTCGGCAGCACCTGTCCTCCCAAGAACCCAGCAACGCCTCTCTCACGGTCAATCCACCAGAAGCAATTGGCCAGCCCCATCCACCAGATAGTGTTGCGCCCGCGTCCCGATGGGCCGGCCTCGATGGTCAAGAATCCAGCATATGTCCAGCCTTGAGGCGGGTTGCCGGGCTGGGGGTAGAATTCGGGACCGGCGTTGACGAGTTCGGGGTTGGCGGGTGGTGGGCCGCCGCGCGCGAAGTCGGGTCTGTAAGTGTGTATCAGTATGGGGAGTACGGCGGTTATTACGCATGAAGGTTAATGAGTGTAGCCAAGAGCGTGTGTAAGGGTGAAAGGAAGTAGACATACTGGTTCGGGATCTGGTTCTCCCACAGCAGCTCCACCGTCTCAGGCTTCAGGATCTGCTTCCCCGTCGTCGGACTCGTACCCTCATTCAAAATCGCTGCAAGAATCTTGACATACTCTTTTGGCTTCGCGAACAGTCCTGCGCCGCCAGACTGGAAGAACTTGTCCTGCTTTTCCTCGCTCTCCTGCTTAAGTGGGTTTCCGTAGAAGTGGTCGCGGACGCGCAGCTCGCCCGAGTCGGGGTCGCGCTGGTGAATCTCCGCAAGATTGGAGTGTGCAGACGAGGGAGGGAACATGGTGGCGCCTTTCGTGTCGACGCCTAGAGGCGCGAAGATGTGCTCGGCGAAGTAGGTGTTCAGCCGCTGACCGGTGATGCGCTCTAGGACTATGCCGGCCCAGTCAAGGTTGATCTAAGTGGTGTCAGTATGAGCGCGTCGCTTGAGATCAGAAGAGGCTTACGCCGTACTCCCATGTTGAGCCGGGCTGGTTGACGAGGCGCGCGTTCAGAATATCGTTCACATCGCCCCCTCGGCCTTCGATCTGGTCGGCAGTTTGCAATCGTGGGTCGAAAAAGGCATATCCAAAGCCGGCTGTGTGGGAGAGCAGCATTCTCAGTGTGACTTGGTTTTGCTGTTCGGCACCATTGACACCATCGGCGTAGACTTGCTTCTTGCTGATCTCGGGGGCGTACTTCTTGATAGCCTCGGCGTCATCGAGGCCGATCTTGCCTTGCTCGACAAGCTGAAGCAAAGCAATGGCGGTGACAAGTTTTGTGCAGGACGCGATCCAGAAGAGAGTATCCTCGTTGATAGCCTGCTTACTGTCAATGCCCAGGTTTCCTGCCTGGTGCTCGACGAGGGTCTTCCCGGACCGGTCGACGGCGTGGAAAGCAAGCCCAGGTGAGCCTGTTGGACCTTCGCTGGTAACTGCATCAAGAAGGGACTTCACGCCTTGAACACCTTGGTCTGAGAGTGGCATTGTAGGTGTTTTGATAGTAGGTGGTTTGAGGATAGTGATTGTATGTTTAATGCCGGTCTATGGACTGCTACGCGGGGGTTGCTGATAGAGAAGGGTCCAGCTGAACTACTTATGTAGGGCGGCAGGACGGACGGCACATAGCAGCGCCGAGACGTCAACTTGAGCCGCCCACGAAGCCTAGATGGCTACCATGGTGATACAGTACCGTTCATGGACTATTTTGCTTAGCGCAACCATCAGTCGGCAGAACGCCATCCAGTGTTATCAGCGAAGCAGACAGCCGTATGCTGCCGAGACGGCCTAACGTGCTGACAAGACAAGAAATTGGACGGCATTTATGCGCAATTGGTATTTGAACTGCTAAATGTCTTACACGGCTGTATGGTTACGCGGGGTCTCATTCAGCTCCGTCCCCCGCAGCGGGGCTTAGCGTAAGCCGGATACGGGCTGGAACTGTCAAGCTATGGCCAACCGCACACTACGACGATACATTGTCGAGTCACAGCGATGGGTAGCCCCCGCCGCATCCGAGGTCTGAAGGAAGCCAGTTGTCAGTAAGCTGATTTTTTTCAAACCTTGGCTGATGCTGAACAAGCGTCGATCCCAGCTTGCTGCCAGTATGTCTGCTTCGTAACGATGCCTGGAGCGCATTACGGTTTCACCTTCCTCTCCAAGTTGCAACTGCACCTTTGAGCTCCTTCAGCGCAGCCATGACCAAAGGCACGGCAACCGGGCCAAGTAGCGGCAGGTAGACAGCAACCTTATGCTCGTCGGGAAAGTAGACCTGCCCGACCATGGAGCGTTCAAAAAATGCTTTCTCGGCCTCCACTTCTGCTACCCGTGCATGTTCAAGGGCGCTTTGAAACCGACCTTCTCGAAGATAATTGCAAGCTTGTTGTAGGTGGGTAAGTGTGGAATCGACAGATTGTGCAACGTTATCAGGTACAGGGATGGACGGTAGCTTTTGGTACACCTGAGCCAACGCCCCTAGGGTGGATGACGCCGAGAAAATGAGTGATGCGGCACGCACGCGTTCCAATGTCGAGATGCGGAGAGGCAGTGAGATGGGAGCTTGCGCCAAGCCAAATAACGATGTCAGCTGGTCCGAAAATGTGTGCATGGCTGGGGCAAGGTCTTCAGCGGTCAAGACGCTGGGCATAGTCGAGCCACTTGGAAGATTCAGAATGTGAACACCGCCCCACTGAGGGACCAGCCAACTGTTCGCTGCGCTCCCCTTCACCAGCAAAGGGGACTGGTTAACATCTGGCACATAGAGGATGAAGTTCACGGTAGGTCCTTCACCAATACTTGGGCTCAAGGGCCACTCAGCAGCATTGATAAAGCCGCTGAGATCTTCTTTGCGAAGCAACCAGGCGTTCAGGCTTGCGTCGTACTCGGGTTGGTGAATGGACGGAGAGAAGGTGGCGTAGAGCTGGACCTGTGAATCAACGGTAAAGTTGCTGATACTAGAGAAGGACTCGAGTAACGGTCTTAGGTATGTCTGAAGCGCGGTCTCGATGGCCCAAGCAGACGGTGCGTATGAAGGGCTGAACAATGAGAAAGTGAGGTGGTAAGTCGGTGCATACTTCAATACCCTCGTCGACTGGCGATCAAGCTCGGCGTGCTTCTCGGGTAAGAGTGAGCCTGTCCTTGCGACTTGAGCTCCAGGCTGGGCAGCCAGGATATACGCCAGTTGGGCCTGCTCTTCGGCGAATACTGTGTGTAGCTCCTGAGCAATAAAACTCGCGAGTGGAGAGCTGGTCGAAGACTGCGCGGGCAGCTGGGTCGCAGAGTAGTATACGTCAAGAATCGATGAGTATGGCTGCAGGTGCGATCGAGGCGTCTCTCCAGTCTCAACTTGAATCATGCGGATCACCAAGGCAACATCTTTATCATCACTCCTGACGCTCGTTCCGTCAATGACGACTTCCTGAGTGGCATTTGCAGTATAAGGTGAATCGGCGGGCATCAGCCGAAGGTGATGCGTAGAGAACTCGTTGCGATCGTCAATGGCATGCTGTGTGAGTCGGACGAGCTGCGCAGCATCCTGACCAGGAATCGGAGCTTCGACGGCGATGCGTAGAGGAAAGACGGGCTTGCAAATCTGGTCAAGGTCAGCATGAGCCCTGTGGAGGGAGCACTAGGAAAGTCAGATACCTTCCCTTCAGCCCAGTCCGTCATATCCTGTAACGGAAGCTCCGCCCTGTAGATGGCCGTCGTCTTCCACCATACTGGCAGTCCAAGCAAGACAACAACGGCCCAAAAGGAGAGAATGGCGGCGCGTCGGAGCCATATGCTCTCTGTCGACTCCGGTGGAGGTGCCGCCCGTGACTTTGTAGCTTGTTTAGTAGAAGCAGAATGCTCTTCAGACGGTGCAGGCGCGGGTGACGCGTTGGGCGCGGTTGGTGGTGCCATGTTGCGGGTGTTGGCTGTCAACTTCAGGGCTCCGTTGGAGATGCACGCTAGAGCACGGGCCGTGTCATCCCACCATCACTCGACTGCTTTGGTGAGCTCCGCCAGGGTCGCGGTCACTGTCACAGCGGGTGAAGGAGCTGTTGGCCCTTATGTTCATAGGCAGCAGCCAGGGCCAATTGCAGTCAGGAAGTAGAGGTGGTACCGAACCTGCGAAGCCCCTTGGACGTAGGACCGTCCGTTTTCCCTGCTTTAGACTCCATTGCCAATTTCCTGCTCCAACAAGGTCATCGCCCAAATCGCGCAATGCACCCAGGCGGCTATACGTGTATCACTAATAAACATTCGGATGGGCGTTCACAACAAACTAGGAATGAGAGAACAGGCCGACGTGGATACAGAGGCGTGCCACGGGAAATATCGTTCATGGAGAGAAGATACCTTTATGAAGATTCACAGCAACAATTTGCATCCTCCATTTCCCTCCGCGTCGGCCCACGCCGGACGGCATCGTTATATAGTTTACTGCAATGTAATCGTCCATGCTCGGAGGTGTTGCCTCAGGCAGCGCGGGCCGAACGGTCGCATCAAGGCACTAAGATAAGCGGCCCTTCACTTGGCCCGCCGCCCCACAGAACTGCAGCGCTCTGAGCTTTGGGTGGCTCCTGCCGTGCGGGGTGCGTCGCTCGTTTCCTGGGGAAGCTCCACGGTGACGCGAATGGCATGATGGCATGGCACGATGAGCAGGTGACCTTCGCGCCATATTTAGAGACGTTGCCCCTCTCGCTGCGCCTTTGATTCATCATCCTCACACGACTCTCCAGTCTCAATTATTCACCATTTCACTCTTCACCCCAATTTTCGTGATACAAATCCCACCGCAGATCATTCAAGATGAGTGCAATCGCTGACAGCACCAATGGCCCCGAGGAGAAGGTCAAGGTGCTGTTCACCCTTTTCCCTGGCTACAACACGCTTGACGTGGCTGGTCCACTCGAGGTCTTGAGCCGCTCCCTCGAGAACCCCAAGGACAAGTGTAAGCATCCCGTCCAATTGTGCTCGCAATGCCATCCACTGTAGCTGTGGCCCTTTCTGGACCCCCTTCGCTGACGCCAACTCCAGCCAGCAAGGCCTTTGAGTGCCAGTTCGTCGGCCCTCAGGCTGCCATGACTTCCGTCCAAGGCCTCACTATCAAGGCCGACATGGACTACGATGATGCAAACGACGAGCTCGAGGACTTCGATGTCATCATCGTCCCCGGCGGCGAGGGCATCTTCGATGTCCTCAAGAACAAGACTGAACCCCTCAACCTCCTCACCAAGTACGTTGAGCTGCAGGAGAAGAATCCCGCCAAAGAGCGAACCGTCCTCGCCATCGACGTCGGTGCCCTCTTGCTCGCCCAGCAGGGTATGCTCGAGGGACTGGCAGCCACAACACACCCAGACTACTACGTGCGTCTGGAGACCATCTGCCAGGACGCTGCGAAGCGTGACATGTCCATGCGTACCGACGTGATGGAGGAGCGCTACGTTGTCAACAATGCCCGCTTCGACTTGGGCGAAAACCCCGACGACAACCCGTAAGCAATTACGACAAACGTTCAGAGATAACCACTGACCCAGACAGATACATCATCAGGAAGGATCGCTCGGGCGGCATTCCAGATGGTACCACTACTCAAAACGGACGCAGGATGTCCATTGCTCGCAAAGGCAGCAACGCTTGGCGCGACTCTCGTCGCCGCGAGTCTATCGCCAGGCGTGCCTCCATGCCGCTGGGCGGTATGCGCATTATCACCACCGGCGGTGTCACTGCAGGCCTCGATGCCAGCCTCTACTTGGTTGGCACCTTGGCCTCCCACGATTCGGCCCTCGAGGTTGCTCGCGTGATGCAGTACACGTGGGTCAAGGGCGTCACGGTCGATGCAATTGACGTTTGAGCTTCTCAATGAAGCGATGTAGTTTATACGATATTGGACTGAAGTGAACCCGGCGAGGTCACCAGAAACGGATTGTCGGGAATCTGGAAGATTTACCACGGCCTGGAGGAACATAACGAAGCATCTACGAATGTCAACAATTGAAATACCCACCCTGCATATTGCCTTTGTTTGTGAGTTACGTACCGTGGTGTCTGAAGCCGATCTTCACGTTACCCAGTGCGGCCCATGAGGCCGTAAGCATATCCCACTCAAGTAAAGCTCTGCTGATTTGCTGCAGCTCGTATTTTGCGGTATCTGTTGTTCGCACGCGACATAATAATCAAGCGTAAAGTCACCGCGGAGCAGCCTCTTCAATGCAAGGCATTTGTAGTAAGGTTGTGATCTACAGGCATGGCACTGGGTGGGTACAGTGTATTGGCCTACAGTTCTGTGAGCTCAACGCAAATTTTCGCGACCACAAGACGGCCAGTGATCGAGTCCCACACGGTATACCATTTTCGTCAACCGCCCTGGGTCACGCCTGCCCAGCACGCATTACAGCACAAGCTCGGCTGGACGCTCTCTTTGCGTACTAGTCTTTTCACGAGCTGCAGCCCACGCTCACAGCCTTTTTAGGATCACTTGGAACAAGAAGGGGCACAAAGCTTATGACGGGCAGAAGCAACGGCAACTGCAGGCCCTGCAGCCCGGCCACTGGTCGATCTGGCAGAATTACACAAAGCCGCACGCTGAACCAACGGATTGGAAGAATTGTACCTACGGCATGCACCAGCCCGACGAACCGTGAAAGGGTGCGCGGGATTGAAGCGAACCAATGTTGGCACAAATACCTCCACGGTGAGCACTTGCAGCGCGCTCAGCTTTTGGTACTCCGGTGGCCAGGGTAATTGACCATACGGATCTGTGAGCGCTCTTCCATGATACCATGCTGATCCTGCCCGCGGGAACCGAAATGCGGCTTGACTGAGCTATGTGATGCACGCAGCACCATCCATCTCACGAAGCAACGCATAGCTCCGGGTCTATGACGGATGCTCCCGCCCCATGAGCGACATATTGATTTGACGCGCACCGGGCTGTTAGCTTCGTGAAATTTTGCAAGAGCTCATAAAATTCGCACATCGATTTGGGCTTTATCCCGCTTATTGCTACAAGGGCACCACTCAGTAGCAATATTTTGCGATCATCGCTCAGGGACTCATCAAAGGTGTCGCACATCATGCTCTGCATAAGCTTCTTCTCGTGTCTTTGAGCGAGTTGCTACCTTACAAAGCTCAGTGTGCATATTCTCGGACAACGTAAACACGGGGAGCATGGTCGATCTGCACTCTGCAGTGCCAGGGCGCGCGTAACGACTCGCCTTACAACCCGGAATACTGGATCTGGACGCGGCAGCTATGCGTTGCCAGAATGCTACGCTCTTAAGCCACAATATTGTGATTTGAAACGCGGTAATCCAGGTATCATGAGTGTCGTACAGGAGTTGTCGTCTAGCGGGGAACGTTGTGATTGGCACATCCAGGGAAAGCTTGTCGGTTGTCGAATTTCGGAGTGGCTGTGTATCACGTGCAGATATCATAAATCGCTCATTGCTAACCAGCAACAGCTACGAACATGACATCGACACAAGGAAATTGCGCTGCACGTGCAGAGACACGGTGGTATTCCTGATGCGAGCGGGATTGACACATTGTATCCGCCTGGTTGACATGCATGAGCCATTTTTCGTCGAATCCCGCGACAAAGGCTCGACACCGCTTTGTTCCATGGCGTTGGGGTGTCTTTCGACGGCGACGTACCCGCTTGGGTCTTACGTCGGAGAGCAGGCAGCCCTGGGCGATGCGTGGGATGCACGTGTTTGACGCAGCCGCAAGGCCTTGCCGGAAAGGTTGACTGGCATGTAGGAATATCATTTCTCGTTCAAGGAATTTGTATAAATCGCTCAGTCTCACTGCACTCCTGCTTCCTCTTACCTCTTCTTTCCTCTTCGGTCCTGCAATCTCAATCCTTTCCTCTCCCAACTCCACGGGTCTGCTGTGTAACAGCCAGCTTCCCAGTGCGACTTCCACCCCTTTCCTTCGTCAAACATGGACAAAGAAGATAAGCCAGCTCAGCGGATTCGCTTCGATGCCGTAGACGAAGAATCGGGTCCTGGTGCGCATGAGCGCGCTCTACAGCGCCATCATCGTCGCAGCAGTGTTGGCAGTCTCTCAATTCACAGTGCAGGTGGCGGTGTACGAAATGTAGATCCTGGGACTGCACTGCCTATCACCTATCGTACGCTCTCAATCGAGGTTGATGAGGAGAATCAGAAGAAGCAGTCTGAGGTCCGGCGCGCAAAGGAGAAAGGTGCTGTTGACCTGGCTGGTCTCGAATGGTATGTTCGATCAGCAGGCAACTTAATTTTTCGACCTCACTGAACATCTCAGGCACACCCTCGAGGTTGACGAACTCTGCCGTCGCCTTTCCGTTGACACCAACCAGGGTCTCTCCGAAGACCAACTAAAACGACGGATCGCCGAATATGGCAGGAACAAGATGTCACCCCCTCCTTCAGGCCTCTTAGGCAAGATTATGGGCTACTTCTTTGGTGGCTTCGGTAGTATCCTTTTAGGCGCTGGTATTCTCGTTTTCGTCGCGTGGAAGCCTCTCGGTGATCCGCCAGCAGTGGCCAACTTGGCTCTCGCCTGTGTTCTCATTGCTGTCTGGCTGATTCAGGCTGCTTTCAATGCATGGCAGGATTGGTCCACCAGCCGAGTGATGGCTTCTATCGGAACTATGCTCCCCGATCAGTGTATCGTCATTCGCAACGGGTCGCAAGCCAGCGTATCTGCACTAGATCTCGTTCCTGGGGACATCATCGTTATCAAGCAAGGAAACAAGCTGCCCGCCGACGTTCGCTTTGTCGAAGTGTCTAGCGATGCTATGTTTGATCGCGCTATTCTGACTGGTGGGTCAACAATCTTCATAGAATACAAACATAGCTAACAGAACGCAGGTGAATCGGAGCCTGTGCACGCTACTGTCGAGTCTACCGAAGACAACTACCTCGAGACAAACAATATCGGCATGCAAGGCACGCACTGTATCTCCGGTAGCTGCATCGGTGTCTGCGTTGCCACTGGTGATAGCACTGTCTTCGGACGTATCGCGAAGCTTACGTCGGATCCTAAGACTGGCATGACACCTCTGCAGAAGGAGATTTTCCGCTTCGTTCTCATCATCTCGACTTTTATCACAGTGGTGGTGGTTGTCATCGTAATTCTTTGGTATGGTGGCTGGTCGTTACGGATACTGGTCCTGCTAACAACACTACAGGGCGGCATGGCTACGAAAAGATTACCCAGACTGGATTGATGTTCCTCTTCTCATCGTGAGCTGTGTATCGGCTGCGGTTGCTTTCATCCCTGAGGGTCTCCCTATCGCGCTCACTACAAGCTTGACCATTGTTGCGAACATCATGAGAAAGAATAAGATTCTGTGCAAGTCGCTCAAGACCGTTGAGACACTTGGCTCGGTTTCCGTCATCTGTTCTGACAAGACGGGTACACTGACTAAGGTGAGCTCGCATCCATCTGCATTTGCTGTTTTGTTGCTAACGATTGCTTAGAACAGCATGGTAGTCACCAACCTCTACGCCGGAGGCGAGGAGTACACACCCGAAGCCGCTCGCGATCTTATGGCCGCTCTACGATCCGAGAACAATCTTGCCGCTCTTTCGAAGAAAAGAGACGATGTCATCGATAAAGTGCGCATGCTTGCTGGTCTCTGCAACTCTGGCGAGTTCGATGCTGCGACAATGCACCTTCCCGTCGCGGAACGCAAGATTAACGGCGACGCAACCGATCAAGCGTTGCTTCGTCTGTCTGAGAGCCTAGGCTCAGTGGCTGAGCTCCGCCGCGACTACAAGAAGGTCTTTGAGATTGCTTTCAACAGCAAGAACAAATTCATGGTCAGGCTCATGAGCCCAGCCAAACAGAATGCGACCAGCAACAACACGTGAGTGCCTGATCCCATTTTCACTTCGACAGGTGCGAGGCTGACTTCTCTAGCATGCTCATGATCAAAGGTGCACCTGATATTCTCCTGGGTCGCTGTGATACCCTATTCAACGACAAAGGCGAAGCTGTTCCTCTTACACCAGCCCAACTCTCCCGCATCGAACGCATCAAAGATGACTGGTCCCGCCAAGGCAAGCGTGTCATTCTCCTCGCGCAGAAGCCAACCGTCGCTCCGTTCTCTGCCAACCACGAGAAGGAAGTTCTTGTCTCCGCTCGCCAAGGCCTTACCTTCGTTGGGATGGTTGGCATTGTAGACCCTCCTCGTGATGAGATCCCTGATGTTGTTCGCATCCTCCGCGGTGCCTCCATTCGTATCTTCATGGTCACTGGCGATTTTAAGCTCACTGCACAGGCCATTGCAGAGGAATGCGGCATCATCTCCAACTCAGCACTCGTCGACGACATCAGCGCTCTTGGCCGTGATGGCAAGATCGGAACTACAAGACAGGCTATTGTCTTGAGTGGACCGGAGCTCATCACTCTCAATGATACACAGTGGGATCAACTCTGCCAGTACCAGGAGATTGTTTTCGCGCGTACCACACCAGAGCAGAAGCTTCGTATCGTAAAGGAGTTCCAGTCTCGTGAGAACATTGTTGGTATGACTGGTGATGGTGTCAACGATGCGCCTTCCCTGAAGGCCGCTGATATTGGCATCGCAATGGGCAGCGGATCGGATATCGCCATCGAAGCCGCTGACATGGTACTCCTTGACTCTTTCGCTGCTATTGTCGAGGCGGTTCAATATGGTCGCCTCGTCTACGACAACCTCAAGAAGACCATCGTATACCTGCTTCCTGCAGGCAGTTTCTCTGAGCTCTGGCCCGTTATCACCAATGTCGCGTTTGGTATCCCTCAGATCCTGTCGTCGTTTCTCATGGTACGCTTTACCCATACTATCTGCAATCAAGATTATGACTGACAAGCCCAGATTATTATCTGCTGTCTTACCGACTGCGCAGCGGCCATCACTCTCGCCTATGAGAAGCCTGAAGCCGACCTCATGCTCCGCCCACCCCGCAACCCGCGCAAGGACCGCCTCGTCAATACCCGCCTTATCTTCCACGCTTACTTCGTTATTGGCCTGCTGCAGTGCTTCCTCTCCTTCACCATGGCTTTCTGGTACCTTGAAACGCAAGGTATTCCGTTCAACGCCATGTGGCTGAAGTATGGCGAGTACGACGAGCCCTTTACCGCAGACTTCATCAATGAGAAGGTCAATACCGCAAGTAGCATCTACTTTGTTACGCTGGTGGTCATGCAGTTATTTAACTTACTTGCCACACGCACACGCCGCTTGTCAATCTTTCAGCAGCCGCCAGTGTTTAACAAGGAGACGCAGAATTGGCTGCTCTTCCCGGGTATGCTGTTTGCGATTGTCGTTGTTTTCATCTTCTGTTACATTCCTGGCTTGCAGAACACGATTGATACTCGTCAAGTTCCGGTTGAACATTGGTTCTTGCCTGCTGCGTTTGGATTCGGTTGGCTGCTGATAGATGAGGCGAGGAAGTACTGTGTCAGAAGATGGCCTCAGGGAATCCTCGCGAAGATTGCGTGGTAGACAGCATGACGTGAATCAACGCAATCAGGCCATTGTATAGACAGGTAGAAACCCAAAAAAAAACCATTCTACCAAACACAAACACGCTCCAACCCTTCGACACCCTCATTACTCCACGAACTCGACACACTGGTCCCACGCATCTCTTTCCACCCCCAACCTATTCAACCCCACCTGTTCATTCTCATACCCCACCGCGATCCCACTCAGCACCCGCATCTCCTCCCCGATCCCCAGCGCCTCCCTCACCACGCCCGGATACCCCGCAACACTAACCTGCACGCAACTCCCCAATCCACGCTCCGCCAGCAGCAGACAAAGCGTCTGCACATACATTCCCACACACATGACATCGACCTCATCCAGCTGCCCATCCATGCAAACAATAATCCCCACTGGAGCACCGAAAAATTCGTAATTCCTCCGCCGTGCGCGCTCCATTCCTTCCTCATCATCTCGCGAAACCGCATATCCCTTCGGACCGTACAAATCTCTCCCCAGCGCAGAGCGGTAGTGGCGGTAAGCGGCTGGGATTGGGGCTGTGGATGGTGCGGCGCCGGAGGATACGGCAGTGAGGAGCGCAGCAGAGAGGCGGTGCAGCGCTTTGCCGGTCAGGATCTTGAGGCGCCAGGGTTGCAGGTTGGAGTTGCTGGGTGTGCGTTGGGCGATGGAGAGGGCGCTGTGTAGGAGGAGCGAGGGGACAGGGCGAGAGAGGAAGGAACGGGTTGAGTGGCGGGCGAGCATGAGGGAGGTCAGTGTTGGAGGCGTGGATTCATTCTTGTGGCCGACTTGGGGTTGGGTACTTTGGCTGCCGGTCGGGAGTGGCATTGTGGTTGACGGTTGTGGCGGGATGATGGCTTGTTTCATTGTTGTTCAGGCTCTGATGGCTCTCAGTCAAGACACTGCCGTGAGCTTGTTCATTCTCGTGGACTGCGATGCATGATTTATCTCTGTAGACGATGACCTATTCTGCTGAAGACGACATGATAGCTCCGAAGCTACGATGCGAGGTTGCTCGCACGAACGGCGCTTCGCCCGAAATTGATTGACGCAAGATGGAAGAAGCTACCTATCCATCTTGGACGTCATCCATCAGTGCGTACAAAGTATAGTTGCGACCAGTATTTGTCAGTCGCCCGGTCTACTTTTTTTGTCTTACGATGTTGTAAGCGGCTTGTTTGGTTCTGTTATAATGAGGATTAGGGATGGTATAGTACATCTACGTCATGCGCTAGTGTTGAGATTGGCTAACTTGTTCTACTTTGAGCTGGCGGGGGTGGAGTGCATTTTACATTATCATTGATCGCTGCCTCCCTTTATCATTGCAACATCGCTGCGTGAGCCGTCTGTTGCATCAACTGAGAGTCTCACACCGATCTTTGAGTTCTCGAACACCCAGCATGACCAGCACTCGCACGAGCGCAGCGCTGCAAAGACACGCGAGCGCTCCTCGTGCGAGCACTCGGCCATATCGAGAATAATCACCGGCTGTGCAGAATCTCTCCGAGCTCGCGTGCGCCGTGCGATGTGACACCACTGTCAGGTGCGAGATGAAAGTGCGGGGTCGGTAAAGATTGCCTGTGTACGACATGGGAAACTGTTCAGGTTGCGACTGGTTCGCGAGAGACAGCGAAGCGTCTACTGTACCCATGAAAGTATCTTGAGATTGGCACGGTGAAGATAGAATCTACTCCACTCCTGTCGCTCTATTTGTCCTGATTGTCCTAAGTGGATCTTCAATACCGACGCTCAACGATCTTCGAACAATGCCATTTTCAAACTACAGAAAACAAAGAGTGTCGTTCAGTCAATGCAAAAGCCACAGAAGATGTAACCGCTGGTCAGGGGTGACATATCTTCAGCATTGCTGCAATACTCATTTGATACACGCTAGATATGCGCCGAGCCAAAGTTCAGTTTGATGAAGCATCAAACTGAAAAAGCTGCTGACCATTTACAGCCATGAGGCCCATGTCTTTGCACCCCATATTGGAGCATGTTAATGTCCTGCGCAAGGCTACACAGGGCTGCTGCAAGCCTCTACAGCACACGCGCTAGGTTTTCATCAGGAGGT
This sequence comes from Stagonosporopsis vannaccii, assembly GCA_028584115.1. Classification (NCBI taxonomy): domain Eukaryota; kingdom Fungi; phylum Ascomycota; class Dothideomycetes; order Pleosporales; family Didymellaceae; genus Stagonosporopsis; species Stagonosporopsis vannaccii. The sequence continues at coordinate 42,597 of VWXS01000026.1, read as the reverse complement.
ATGCTCATGCTCACTGCGCAAGCTCTTACACATTCCTCTTTTGGCTCCTTTATGTTGTATGTCTGTCACACCAAACACCAGTAACTCTGGTTCCGAATTATTGCAACTCTATCATATCCTTATTCTCGATGTGCCCAATAGCGCCATAGACCACTACCCCAGGAGGATCAACATGCCCAACGATCCTCAATTCACGACATGCAGTTTGGTCATGGCCTGCCTAGGATTTACACAGGCACGCGGAGCACAGTTGTAGGCAGAGGTGGGTTGTATATAAAATGTGCGGTGCATCCCAGACTGCGCCCCTTTGTACGACCTCGCAACGGTCAATGCTACTACTAACCACAGTCATGTCTCTAATACGATCAATCGCAACCTTCTCACTCCTTTGGTGCTGCACTACAGCTGTCCCGGGTGGGCCCGGGTGGTGGCCTAACGGCACATCATCAGACATCATTAACAGCGACTTCAGCTCTACAGCATACGGGCTGATCGACACATATGATGGCTCGAACTGGTTGAACATGTTCGATGTCCAGGCCGTGAGTGGCTTGTTTCCGATGAGCGAGCGCGACTAACAGGACGGTAGATCCCTGATCCCACACGTGCGTCTCAACGAAGCACTTTCTGATAGCACTGACATTGTCCACAGATGGCTTCGTCGAGTATGTCACTGCCCAGCAGGCTCAGCAACTAGGACTTCTCCGAACGCAAGGAAGTCAGGTCTACATGGGCGTGGACACCACGTCCATACTCAATCCCAACGGCCCGGGGCGAAAGAGTGTCCGCATCCAGAGCAAACGCGCGTACAACCAAGCCCTTGTGATCGCCGACTTCGCCCATGTTCCAGGAAGCAACTGCGGCTCATGGCCAGCATTGTACGTTTTCCCTCTGCCCAACAGACTGCGTACTTACACAACCCCACAGCTGGATGGTCGGCCCTAACTGGCCAAACCAAGGTGAGCTAGACATCTACGAGGGCGTGCACCTCAACACCTACAACCAAGCGACTCTCCACAGCTCACCAGGCTGCGTCCCCTCCGTCGGCTCCGGCGGCGAAACAGGCCGCCGCGTAGCCAACGCCGACTGCGGCGCGGGCGGTGGCTTCAACGGGTGCGGTGTCGAATCCACAAACCCCGTCTCGTACGGCACTGCATTCAACGCCAACGGTGGCGGCGTGTATGCCACACTCTGGACGAACGCGGGAATCAAGGTGTGGTATTTTGCGGCGCGCGACGTCCCCGCAAACATCAGGAGCGGCAACCCTGATCCGAGCTGGTGGGGGACGCCGGCTGCGAACTTTGGGCCTGGATGTGATTACGGTGCGAAGTTCAGAGATATGAGCATTGTTTTTGATATCACGTTTTGTGGGGATTGGGCAGGGGGTGTTTGGGGCCAAACGTCTTGTGCGAGGATGAATCCGAGCTGTAATGCGTATGTGGCCGGTCAACCGCAGTCGTTTGGCGATGTGAGTATCTCGTTTGCTGTTGGTTTGTCGAACTGGGCTAACTTTGAGTAGAGCTACTGGTTGATCAACTCTGTGAAAGTTTATGGCTTTTGAGTTCAGGGATGGGTAATCCCCGTAATTGTCAAGATGTGGCTTGATGTGTGGGTATCGCTTTACTGATGCAGTTCACAATTCCTCCACTGCCGTCTTCAAAGCCTCAATCTCGCCTTTCTGCCATTCGGCAACTTTGCCTTGCCATTTCTCTCCTTTACCTCCCCCCTTTACTGTTTTTACTATTTGCTTCACCTTTGTAGATAGACTTTCTACCAGCTCCGCCTTGCCAGTAATCACCAATGTCCCAGACGCCTTCGTTTCGCCAGTAAATATTACGGCGACGCCCTTGCCTTTGAGTGTTTCTCGGAGCTCAATGAGAACGAGGTTGATGAAATCTAGCCCGTCATCCGGTCGGTGCGAGAACGCACCTACAGCGCACTGCAATGTTTCCTTGATCTGTTGAGCCTCGTATTTCGCGATCTCGGAAAGCATCCTCTTTTCCCTCTTCCTCCCCTCCGATACTTGCTCGCTGAGACCTTGCACCTTCGCTGCAACCTCCTCAGGTGCGGCGCTGGATGAGAGTGAGACAGCGATGTTTCGCAGACCATTGATCGACTCGGTAGCCATGTTGATGGCTCGATCTCCAGCGGTGAAGAAGAGGCGACAGTTGGTGCCCCGGATAGACTGTGTGTGGTGCAGTAAGATCAAGCCAATGTGTGATGTCTGTTTGAGATGTGTGCCGCAGCAGGCATTGTAGTCCAAGTCTCCGATCTTGATAAATCTGATTACACCTTGCTCCCTATCGTAGTCGGCTGGCAGTTTCGACGATCCCTTTCCCTCTGGCGTTTCGACCGTGACAGGCAAGTTCTCGCGTACGACTGCATTGCATTCCTGCTGGATCCTGGCAATCTCTGCATCGGTGGGTTTCCGTGGTAGTTCGACATAGTTCATCTCTCCTGGTTGCCCCATACTCCAGCCTAGCGTCGGCAAGTCCATGCCGTCCATGATGGCGGAGAGCAGATGCTGGCCGGTGTGCTGCTGCATGAGATCCCATCTCCGTGCGTAGTACACCGTTTGCCTGACTTTTGTCCCGATTTCCAAGGGTGTTTGTGAAAAGTGAATGCATCGCAGGCCGTGGCGCTGGATGTTCTCAATTGGTATTGCGCTCATACCCTTGATGCCAAGCGGACTGATGAACCCGTGATCACTGTGCTGCCCACCACCTTCAGGGAATAGCACGGAGTCAGCGAACTCGATCATCCATGTCCGTTGTGCTGCCGGTTCAGAATTGCCGTTTGCTTTGGATGGATCTGTAGGTTTCTTCGCTTTTGCTTTGCCATTTTGTTGGGTGTTCTTTGGTGGGATGTACTCATCGCACGCCACAACCTCGGTCTCCAGTGTCTGCAGATACGAGTCCTTCTGGCATGATAGCGCGCCCACGATGCTAGGAGAAACATGTGGTGTTTCAATAGCTACCGCCATGTTCGCGAGCCTCGAGGTGTGCTCCTGAGTGTGGTGGGGTGGATGTGTGCAAGTCTTGATGAGGCGGAAGTGACTCAGGAAGGCAAGATCCGAGACGGGAGTCGCGTGTTGGTTCGTGCATTAGCTGCGACAACAATTTTGTCTTTATCAGATACGTTTTGCCCAACACGATCTCGGAATACTGCGAAGGCAGGCGATCAATCCAGATCCGTGGCTATGTGCATATGCCATACCGTCCAAATTGAGAGTGGCTGAGACTGGATGGGCCTAGATCCGAACCACATCCGCCAATTACGAAACAGCGGTGTGCAACCCGCATGTAAGCGACCTTTTTGCGTCATGTACCCTGGAGAAGCTTGAGGCATGATGTTCTGGAAAACAAACACAGCTTCCAGAGCTGTGCTGGAACCACCTACGATCGGCTCATCTTCACGGCTCACACATGCGCTTCGCGTGGTGGCGATGGAGTCGTTGGTGACGTAGCTGTTCCAAGCGGCCGATATGCCAATTGCATATCGGCTTTGCGACCCTCATTACCCTAGCATCATTGCAAGCCATGCCGTTGCCGACACACGCGGCAGTGACCCGCTTCGTGGCTTCACTTTTGCCCTTCAAGGACAACGATGTTCCTCTCCTGTATCACGTACCTCAAAGGCGCCGATACGACGCCGAGCTCGCATTTATCGATCGTATCGTTCTATCCATAACTCCTACGCCAGGGGTGTACCCTTTCATAGGACACACCAATAATTACCACTCACCGCGTACTTTATGCTTCCTTCACCGGCCCTGGCAGCTCGATCGCCGTGCAGTACGCGGAGACACGCTTGTGCTCTCGAGCCACACATCTTTCGACGAAAACCTCACAGTTGGATGGAACACACCATTGGCAATGCGGTTGGGGATGGCGGAAGAGAATTGGTTCTGTGTGAAAGGCTACAAGGGTGACGCAGAGAGAAAAATAGGCATTGTGGGCCCTGTCTCGATACCGCGACACACTATCCTAGAACACATACAGACAGAATTCGGACACACCGAGTTGATACGGGAGGGACAATCCGACGAGATACGCGTGGTCGCCATTATGAACGCGTTCAACGAGGAAGAAGTGCTTCGCGTGCTAGACATGGCGCAGGAGCGCGCGCTGGTACCAGATGCGAGTTTCGAGGCTCGAGGGCGGCATGTACTGTACCTCACGGGCCAGCCTCGTGAGAGTGGCATGCTGGCTGCAACTGCATTAGGCTTGACGGTTGCCTGCGTTGGACATCGAACCACTGAAGAATGGGGTATTCGTTTTCTGGCCACAGCTTTGAGGGCAGCGTTTCCCAAGGTGGCTGTGGAAGAAGTATACGAAGAAGAAGAGCCTATAATACGAAAGCCAAAACCAAAAGAGGCCTCACTACCTCAGAAAATACAGGTGCAGATGTAAGGTACGACTGCTCAATGAGACAACAATCCGAGCTTCGTCTCCATATTCTCTGTAGCGAAGCATGCTTCTCGGAGCCAGCGCGCTTGTGTAACAGATACGAATGGTTTGAGATCAGCTCACATGGAACTGGTCATGATGAAATTGGTAGGACTGCTTTTCGCGATCCTCGCAGTCCGAAAGCAGCGTCAGAAACGGATCTTAGCCGAATCGTCTTCTACTCCCTGCTCGTTGAATGGGCTGCTGCACTTGTCACGCCGTTGAGCCACTTTGGTCGATGTGATGCTTGAAGTCAGCCTTATTGCATTATGATGGTAAAAGCTACATCCGCTAAAAATGAAGGGGTAATACGCTCATGCAAGTTCGCCAAACATAGTTACAAGAAGTAAAGCTGCGCGCCAATGGCTCTGCGTTCAAAGACAGCGAGAGCGAAAACAGAACTTGACTCATGCCCTCGAATCTTCGCTAAGAACACCTAGTCCTTGCGGCTTAGGTTCAACGGAATTCTCGGCCTGCGACGTCTTTGGCGAGTGGTGAGGAGACACTCGACAGCTCGGACTAGTGGAGAGTTCGGAGTATCTGTGATGGGTCCCGGGTCGCGAAGCGTCAGCAGGAAGCTCTGAGTATCTGTTAGAAGGGCCGACGTCTGCTTCCATCTCCTGCGGCCCATCTGCAGTGTGAGCCCATTGTCCCTGCGAGTAAGGACTTTGCGTATAGTGGTTGGCCTTTCCGGCTGTTGTCATGTTCTGGTAGTATTCTCCGTTTGTGGCTGAGTATGTCGGTGGCGCTTTTCAGGATCAGTTAGGCGCGTGTTCCAATTCTTGTCAGGTACACTTACGTGACTGGGCTGTGAAATTCGGCGAGTGAGGGGCGAAAGCCTTTCCACTGTTCATCATAGGGCTTGCGGCCTCTACGCTCTCACCGCGTGCGGTCTGCTGGTTTCGTCTCCTGCGGCGGACGAGGAAGAAGATGACAAGCCCAATAAGAAGGACTCCGACTGCGCCGCCAACCGCTCCACCGATGATCGCACCCTTTGACGAACCTCCATCGTCGCTACTGGGGTTTGTAACCGGCGATGAGTTGTTCGCAGCATAGAAGTTGATTTGCGCAGGTTGATCCAGAAATGCTGGCACTAAATCGCCACTGGGACATGCTGGCGGACTCGTGGAGCAGGGCACTGATTTGCAACAACCCCAAAATGTGTTGTCACCTGAAGCGCAGGTGAAGAAGTCGCTGTTTGTGCCACATGTCGCATCAGGATATTGTCCATAGTTTGCCGCGGGAAACGATGCCGGTCGAATGTTTCCTTGAGCACATCCTGTCGAGCAAGGATCCGCTTCTCCAGCGCAACATCCTACGAATTTGGAAGACCCAGGTGTTGACGGGCAAGCGTACCTGTGGAGGTCAGTTTTGATCTTAAATCACGAGTTCAAGTCATTCTGGAAGTACGTACCATTCAGCACCAGACGGACATGTGAACTCGCTGGCCATTGTAAGATTAAGTTGAGCGCTTGCAAAAATATGATTCTGGTGACAAAAAGATGAAAGAATGACGAAGAAGAGAACGACGGGGGATAGAGAGAGGGAACCATGAGAGAAGTGGGCCATGATGACTGCTGATGTGATGGCCGAGTGGCACAGCAATACTGATCTGAGGTCAACAACGAAGGCACGGTCTGAGATGCCAACTCGAAGGATTATACACCGTGCACAATTGTCCTAATGAATGTAGCACGTAGAGACATTTACGCACTACCTTTACGCTCATAGGCCCAGCCTTGACAAAGCCTCCACTGGACAGGTCACGGTCCTGGGCACGGTGTAGCCGCAAGCCATTCCGCAAGTCGGCTGAGTTGTTTGTTGTAATTTTGGTGTTGCGTGAGAAGCTTGTTGTACTCGTGGTAAGCTCTAGTTGGAATTTGGTTGCCCGTTTACCTAATACGGTTTGGTGTATGTCTGCGCCGCACGCCCCGACTCAGCCCACGTCGAAGTGCGGTCAAAGCAGCGGTTTAGCGACGCCTCTTGAACGCCTTCAGTTGTTGTGGGGAATTAACAAACTGTGCAAATGGGACTTTCGCTGTTACTTTCGGCAATACTGTGCTGCCCTTCCTGTACGGCGCTTGGCAACGTTCAAGAAACTGGCAGACTCGCTCCTGTGCGGGGAAGACGGCGTACCATTATCAGTACATGCGGCGATGTCTCAGAGAACAGTCGTTGATCGGTGTGTCGTCTGCGTCAAATACGCTTGGTGTTGATAATCGGCTGTCTTGGCCTTGGACAGGCAGCTTGGGGGCCCGAAACGCCCCACGCTCTTGCAGCTGGAGGCGAGCGGCGTAAGGCTGAACGCGATGGAAATAACGTCAGGCCGCGGTGCGGCTCGTATACAAGATTGCGAATTTGCATACCGATGACAATGAGTGCAAGTGGAGCTCAACACTCTTTTCGTATGCTCAGTCACATCATTTTCATCCTGCGTAACGCGCTCACTTGCCAACAGCAGCAGCAGTGACTTCTCGACCTTGTCAGACGCCAGGCTTTGTCAGACAGCCTCTCGTGGAGGCCGAGAGGCTATGTTGACTTGACCTGTACCTGCTCTTAGCAGACGATGAGACGGCTTACAGCGTCGGGAGCCGCACCAGTGACTGAAATGCGCGCCCACACCATGATGTAGGCTTCGAAAACCAGGCCTTTTAGACTGTTAGCGTGATACATGAGATATAACGTACGTGGTCATCAAAAGAGAAAACTAGTAAAGGAAGACGAAAATGCACTGTCTGGGATGTGAAGAGTTGGAGTGAGAGAACATACCGCGGCTCTCGAGAGACGTGTTGGCGCCAAATTAGCGCACCCACGCCGGTACCACACACGTCGTTCCACTTCAACATCAGTATGTAATTACAGATCTCTTAGCTTTCACCTTGTTGGGATGCTTTGCAAACCCGCTTCACTCGCAAACAAGCACAACTTTCCATGCTACCATGAGGATCTGAATCTTGCGACTAACTCTGGCAGTGCAGTTGCCACTTCATCCGCCCAATGGATATACCATCCAGCTTGTCCAGAGACATATCGCCACCACGTGCGCTTAAGCGCAGGACATTACTCAAGGCTCATTCTCCTTTACCGGAAACGCATCCCTACTACGATGCCAAGAATGATCCCACTCTTGCAGCCGTGGAAGCTGGTCGGGCAAAGATCGAAAACCATCTAAAGTATTTCAAGCACCACCTCGCAAAAGCATCGAGGAGCACAACTCCGGATGTGCCGCGGTTGCCTATCAATGTCTTTGCTGCCGTTTACAAGGACAATCAACATCAGCACGGCCACCATTTCGTCATTCAGCAGCACAACCACCCTCAGGCAGGCGTGCACTATGACCTCCGTCTTCAATTCTCTGCGACGAGTTCCGTATCCTGGGCTTTTCCAAAAGGGCTACCTGGTAACCCAAATTCCAGGCAGTTAGGACGTATGGCTATCGAAACGCGCGTACACAATCTTTGGAACAATTTGATCGAGTCAGCATCTACGAAGACTGGTTCATTACTCATCTGGGATATTGGGACCTACAGTATTCTTCCAGACAAGAAAGGTAGAAAGGAAATGCCCAGTCCACAGACCACCGATGACGAGTCTGATGACGACGTAAGAGACGTTCGACGGCATGGAGACATCAGACACGAGAACGAGAAACTAGCCATAGCCTTCAAGTCCCGCCACATCCGCCTGCGCCTCCACGGAACACGGCTACCAGAGGACTACACCATCACTCTTCGCCTCCCTTCAAACAACGACATGAACAACAAGCCAGCTGTGAGACGCAAAAGACCTAGACCCAGCGCAAGCGAAAGGCGACCCAGTCATACTCCAGATTCAGATATGACACCTGCCACAGCCGCCAAGACGCGGCAACCCACCACCGCTACTACGCCTACTCGAGACGAAGCAGGCGTCAACGACCTGGACACCGACTCAGAAGAGGACGCCCTTACGCGCTCACAGAACGCGTACCCCGGGTCTACAAACAGCATTGGCTCAGTGCATCAGCGGCGGTGGTTCGTGCTGCTCGATCGATGGAGCAGCGGATTTGAGTATCGAAATGGGACATGGTCAAGGCGTATGCTTCCGAATGGAGAGCTGGGCGGTTTCAATCCATTCGTGGTGCGGGGACGGGAGCACGAGAGGAGCATTATCACTGGCCGGCTCGCGCGAGACATCGAGAGCGACGAAGGTTGCGGAGGGTATGTTGGTCGTGGGGGATGGAAAGGTATTGAGAACTGAAGGATGACTTGCTTTGGTATTGTACATCTACAGTGCTACAAAATGAAAAATGAGTGTGTGAACACTGTATACGAATCTAGATCTAAGTATGGCCTTGCGTACGTATGTTCCTCTGCGTCATGATCTTAGCGTACCTCTCTGGCGTGACGCGCTCCTCGAAGTCGTTCTTTGTACGGATCTTCCTTTGCTTCCTGCCTGCGGTCCTTGCTTTGGCGATTGGGGGGGTCGAATGCACGGAGCTGGCTGACATGGAACCGATTGTCAGAGCGGGAGTGAGTACAGGCGTAAGTAGGGGGTCTGGCTGCGTGGTTGCGACGGGTGTATAGGGCCTAGCTGGCTCTTTCGTGACTCGCGCACGCTTGTCAGGGACTGTATCCACCCCAGTATCTGCTAGTGTTCCCCTATCAACAACGTTCACGCTTAGCCTTTTGCGCTTCCTTGCTGCAGTTGTCTGATATACCAGTGGGCGCGAGTCTGAAGAGGCTGGAAGCAGCTTCTTGCCTGGGCGGCCACCAGCCCTCTTCGCAGCAGATAATTGACCTGTTTCAGACAGCAGAGACGGGCTCTGTGGAAAGGTAAGTGTGGAAATAGATGCCTCAGTTGCGGCCTTAGTGTCGCAGACTGCTGCTGAGGTGTCACTATTTCTGCGTGACGATGGCTTGACGGTAGGACCAAGTGAACGCAGCGACATACTGGTAGGTGGAGAGCTGACTAGGGAGCGGCGGTCGTATTCCTCAACATCAGCGGTACGCGAGGCGCCAGATCTTGAAAAAGATACTGAGGCTCGGTGATGCTTAGTCGGAGTTGTATTCAGTGCCTTGCGAACATCATCTGCAACTGTTGTTTGATCAGCAAGCGCATAAGCCGAAAGTGCAGGTCGAGGTGGCTTACGGCCCGTAGGACTTAACTGTTGGCCAATTTCTAGATTATCGAGAAAGACGCGAGGAGCATACTCAAAATCTCCTTGCAATCTCCTGCACTTATCGTTCTGGCTAAATGCATCAACCGCTTTACTGAGTTTAGCGACGGTGCAAAAGTCATTGACCTTCGCTTCAACCGCAGAATCACTTGCGGGCAAGTTGAAGCGTGAGCCTGACTCAAATTGAGACAGGCAGTTGAAACGTGCAAGGCGAGGATCATTGTACGACACGCCGTTGGAAGTGACAGGCTTCTTGCTTTCCATATCACCTGTAGTTGTAATGTCCCACTTGATCCTCAAGCTTTCCCACTTAGCCATGCGGATGGTTTCTGGAAATAGCAGGGATGCTGGGGCATTCTTATGCCAGACTTCTGGGTGGCTATCAGAGCCTCCGTAGAGGTAGGTTCTCTGCACGTCATCATCACCGCCGCTCTTTGTGTAATTTTGAGCGTTCTGGCCGCCAGGAATCACGGGACTAGAGCCTGTACGACAAAGAACATCTTCTGCTGCTGTGGTATAGTATTCAGGCATCTGGTCGTAGTGATGTATACTGTAGTCTGGGTCTACTGCGTCCTCGAATTCACGCAGTACATGGTCGACCTTTTGTTTGACGCGGCGATACAACTTTGGATCGCAGTCGTAGCTATGTCTCGAAATTTCATGTATCAGACTCCGATTGATACGCTGAATGCGTTCAATATACAGTGATGCTGAATCTTTACCGCCTTCTGTAATGACGTAGTGGTGCGCTTGTCTCAGTAGCTGATCCGTCTCCTCGCGGTCTGGCATATCCTCATCGCTGGATGAGTAGGAGTCTTCTGAGTCCGAGAGACTGAGCTCAGGGGTCTGGGTGAATGCACGAGTCTGGTGCATGGTCGCCATTGTATTGGTTGGGCCTATGAGCTTGGAGGAATGTTGGGCGCGGATGGGCATAAATGTACAAAATTGTGTAGGTCTAGCAAACAAAACTGGGAAACCGGTGAAGCAAAAGCATTGCAGTCAAATAGATGCGAGCATCCTCCAATTGAAGCAAATAGCCAGGCTCGGTGGCGATCTCTTTGTTGTGAAGCTGAACAAAGGCACACAATACAACGCCCTGTACCCCTGATGCAAGTAGCTCCTTGCAGTTACGCCTCTGCAGTGAAGCGGCAGATTTTCTCTTTGTGCTCAGCAAACGAAGTCAATCGCGACCGTGCGGTCGATTAGCTCGCGGATGTCACCATTGTCGTGTTTCAACGCTAGGCCTTGCATGGCGGCCATGCAGTTGAGGGTGGTTGTGCAACAGGTTTCGTGATTCTTGGAGATCTTTCGATACCGTTGGATAGACAACATAGATGCAGTGTACCACGACGCCTATGTCGGTGCTGAAACAGTTGGAAATTCGAGCAATCGATATTGGGGCGTGCGGGGGATCGCGACCAAAGGGCAAGGGGCCCCCAATTGCCAGCCATTTCTTTCATGCTGAGTGCCATTTGCGGGTCGCTTCTTCAGCCACAGAATCGTGTCGTGATTCCATGACTAGCCTTGCAAGTCTTGCCCAGCCTGCAGCTGGGTGGACAGTGCCAAAGGAAAGGGACGAGAAGGGTCCGACCCACAAGTTGGTCGGCTGGTGCATCGTACGTCAACTTTTGCTTGTCACGATGTCGAGGTCTGAATTTCGTCGCTCGCATCGCGTACGATCTGTGTCGGCCATCCTGTGCCCAGGTCGCCATGAAGAGGGGAAGTGTGGAAGCGGAAAAGTGCAGGTCCAAGGTGCTTGAGTTGGAAGCGCCATGCTGACGTGCCTCGGCTCACGCGCAACACGTCAGGCGCGTGTCCCCATCACTCTACTCGACAAAAGCACACAGGCTGGTCTTCGTGTTTCGCTGCTTTACAGCTCCTTCGCTACTGATATCTCCTTCCTTGCGCATTTCTATTTTTGCTTATGCTGTGATACCCCGAGTTCTCACTACATACGCGGCCATTTCATACGTTGCAGCAATGGCAGGTGAGTGACGGATTCGCATTTGTATCGTTGATAAAGAGCGAATCTGACATGAAGCAGCTCTCCCCCTTGCTATTCCCGCTGCTGCTGCAGGTCTTGCATATCTCAACGCTCGCCACGGTATCAGCTATGACTGGCCAATGCTTTCCTCCTTTATTCCAGCGACCATTGGCATCATACGTGCTGAACGCCGTGACCAGCTCAACGTCTTCTATGAGCTCGAAGCTCTCGCTCAAGGCCCCCGGGCAGACCATCCGTGGATCATCTTCCATGGAGAAACATGGACTTACAAGCAGGCCTATGACACCGTCTTGAGGTACGGCACATGGCTGACCAGCAAGGGCGTCCAATCCGGCGAGATTGTCGCTATGGACTTTGTGAACTCAGAGACGTTCATTTGGATTTGGTTTGGACTGTGGAGCATTGGCGCGAAGCCCGCATTCATCAATTACAACCTTACTGGAAAGTCCCTCATACACACTATCAAGACATCGACAGCGCGCCTGGTGCTCGTTGACGAAGAGAGCAAAGGTAACTTCTCAGGCGCGATCATGGCAGAGCATGGTTTTATGCCAACGTCTGAGGCTGCCGCGGATAGTAGAGGGGCTCACTACGACTTTGAGATGGACCAGAGCGAGGTGCCACGCTCTGTCAAGAGCCAGGCATTAACAGAAGTGCAACAACAAGGCATCACTGCAACACCGCAAAAGAAAAACTTGGAGATTGTCTTCTTCGACAAGCAGCTGCAGGACTCAATTCTCATGCTCCAACCAATCCGGCAACCTGATTCTTCCCGCGCCAACCAAAAGCGTAACAGCATGGCAATGCTCATCTATACAAGTGGAACTACTGGCTTGCCGAAGCCTGCCGTTATGGCCTGGGCCAAGTGCAACGGCGGTGCAAAGTATGTTTCTAGTTGGCTGAACATCAAGGATGATGTCCTGTACACCTCGATGCCGCTCTACCACTCCTCAGCCTCAGTCTTAGGTGTTTGTGCCGTTCTTCGCGCCGGTGGGACCATCTGCCTGTCCTCGAAATTTAGTCACAAGACCTTCTGGCCTGAAGTTAGGGCAAGCAAAGCTACAGTCATTCATTACGTCGGCGAGACCTGCCGCTACCTATTGTCAGCCCCTCCTTCTGCCCTTGATCGGGCGCATCATGTCCGCGCGGCATTTGGCAATGGCCTTCGCCCTGACGTCTGGGAACCGTTCAAGGAAAGATTTGGCATAAGGACAATCTATGAGTTTTACGCCGCCACAGAAGCGCCTGGAGGAATGTGGAACCGCAGCGACAACACCTTCTCCTCAGGTGCCATTGGCCGAAATGGAACGCTTGCCACACTCCTTCTTGGCGGAGGCATGTGCGTCGTGCGTACAGACCCAAACGCTGACGGAGCGCAGCCTCTACGCAGCAAAGACAGTGGGCTCTGTCAGGTGTGCGACTGGAACGAGCCTGGCGAATTGCTGTATCAACTCGACCCTACGAACATCGAATTGCGATTCCAAGGGTACTTTGGTAATGACAAAGCGACAAGCTCGAAGATCGTTAGGAACGTGAAGAAGTTTGGAGATGCATATTTCCGCTCAGGAGACCTTGTTCGCTGGGACAAGGAAGGGAGATGGTGGTTCGTTGACCGCATCGGCGACACTTTCCGTTGGAAGTCCGAGAACGTAAGCACAGCAGAAGTTGCAGACGCAGTGGGGCGACATGCCGCGATCGATGAAGCTGCGGTTTATGGAGTTCAAGTGCCTGGTCATGATGGGCGTGCTGGCTGCGCTGCCGTTGTTCTGAACGCTTCTGCCTTGTCCACATCTGCCAACGCTGAGAAGAGTACCGCAGTCAAAGGAGAGGTGTTGGAGTCACTTGCAGCACACGTGACGAAAGAGCTACCCGCTTTTGCCAGACCGATCTGGATCAGGGTTACCAAGCAATTGCAGACGACCGGGACAAACAAGCAACAAAAGCACGTACTGCAGAAAGACGGGATTGATCCACACGCAGTACAGCAAGCCGGTGACGCGCTGTACTGGCTGAGCGAAGGTACATATGTCCCATTCACAGTAAGTGAGTATAAGAAGATTGAAGGTGGAGGAGTGAAGCTATAGGTAAACGATAGATTGTACGCTCTGTCATTTAACGTTTGTACATATGCTATTTTAGCAATGTAGTTGATACGTATCGCATGATAGATGCGCCTCTGACAACCCACCTCCTGCTGGTACCTGCGATCACGCAGGACGTCATCAAGAGCTGCACGAAGGCACTTGTTATCAAACATCATGCACGAAGACAAGTATGTAGCATTTGCTTTACGTTCCAGGTCTCGATAGAAGCGGACAAGGAATGATTGGCACTGCATCTCAAAAGTTGTTCTTTCGCTGTTCCGTTAAGAAGGAGAAGGTAGATAGCCTTGCAGCTTCAAATGTATACAACGATGATTGGTATGACGAGCACACAAAGCCTCACGCGCAGCTCAAGAAAGCGCCGGAGCGCAACAGCTCCACCACACCCTCCAATGAAAATCACCATGCACTGGTCGCTTCAGAAACCCTGATATATTGATATATGGTAAGTATGTACAAGGCCCATCCGACTCGTCGCTCGATATCGATCGTGGTCGCGTCGCGCAAAGGCGGAAAGACACCGTCCAGTTAGGCAATCAGAGATGCTGTACAGCGTCCGTTCTTGTAACAAGAAGGGTGTGCCGAACGCGGGTTTCATGCACCCCTCCACAACCACCAGCGGACCACTTAAGCCCGGTAAAGGGAGAGTTCGAAGGCAGGTGAGGAGGGCTGCTCAAATTAAACACGCTGAGCTTTCATCATCTGTGCGGTGCGTTAGCCGGGGCTGAGGGTGCAGGTGCGAGGGGTGGGCTTACAGTAGTTAAACTGGAAGGATGAAGAGGAAATAGAGGTTTGGAGGTGCGGAAACTTTTGTGGCAGGCGCGCTTGGGCCAGGTCTTGGCGGGATGCTCCGTTTACTTTTGCGTCAGTCGATGGATTGTCATCGAGGACATCGAAATTGGGCTTTACAGCCATTGAGTCGCTCGCTATTTAGTCATGAGTCTGGTGCATGCCTCGCGGCATGTGGCAGGCCGCGGCGCATGTCTTCGCAGCTCCTACGCTGAGATATCCCGATTTGTTCAAACACGCCATCACGGGATCGCGTTCGATCGTGCACCGCTATGTTCACGGGTAGCAACTCGCTCTATAGTGAGCTCACAGCCTGATGTACAATCACTGTCGGCAGAACAGAAGCTTCGTAAGGCGCTAGACGAGTTCAAAGAATCTAGTATGCTCATCTTTGATCTTTACATCCACTTTACTCACGTGTCACAGCCCGAATTTCATCTTGGAAGCACCTCGATGATGACTGGAGCGCGTTACGGTCTGCAAACTTAGGTCAAAACAGGGCTGGTCGCGAGGTCGAGATTGCCGGCTACTTGAGCGCGCGGCGAGATGTGAACCAAAAGCTGTCTTTTACCATGCTCCGCAGTAAGAACCAAACATGGTGTATCCAGGTCGTTTCGACTGGCAACGTCGAGGGCGAAGAAGCGGAAGCCCATGTCCGCCTCAGGACGTTAAGAGAGTGGACCCCCGTTGTCGTTCGAGGCAGACTGCTAGAGAGAAAGCAAGCCAAGAACGACAGCTATCTTGGGATGAAGCTGCTTACCGACCGCGAGATCTCGCTGACAAGCATCACTCCTCTGAACGAGATCCCAAACGATATCATCATCAAGCAAGATACCGTCTTTGGCCCGGAGCAGCGACACCTGCAACTGCGCACTGACCCCGAGCTGCGCAACAACATCATCAAGCGACAGAAGGCCATGCAAAGAGCTAGATTGGATCTGGCGGAGCAAGGTTGGAAGGAGATCGAAACTCCTATCCTCTTCAAGTCTACACCTGAAGGCGCGCGAGAGTTTCTTGTGCCCACAAGAACGAAAGGACTGGCATATGCACTTCCCCAGAGTCCGCAACAGTACAAGCAAATCTTGATGGCCTCGGGATTCACCAAGTACTACCAATTCGCACGTTGCTTTCGTGACGAGGATCTCAGAGCCGACCGCCAGCCAGAATTCACGCAACTCGACATGGAGATGTCTTTCGCCGCTGAAGAAGACATCATGGCCGAGATCGAGAGGCTGCTGAGGAACCTGTGGTACCGAGTCCTGAAACAGAAGATACCTGAGACCTTTCCTCGTATGACATACCAAGAAGCCATGGCTTCGTATGGGTCAGACAAGCCTGATCTGCGCTACAACTCTAAGATCCACAACATCACTCAACACCTCCCCGCAGATCTAATCGGCAAGATCACCCCGCTCGACAACCCCACCGTTGACGCGTTCAAGATCTCAATCTGCTCCGACCCAAAAGTAACCCGCAAGTTCATCTCCGACTTCCTCGACAGCCCAGACGGCCGGCCGTTCCTCGAGAATTCTGACGGCCAGCCCGGTGTCTTCGTCGGCGACCACTCCGCACCCATGCAAGGCCTGGGGCCACTGGGATACCAATACGTGATGGAAGGGCCCTCGTCCCTCGCCCTCGAGCACGGCGACCTGCTCATCATACAAGCACGTCCCAACGCGCCATTCGCAGGCGGCTCCACCCCCCTCGGCAGCCTGCGACTGGCCCTCCACAAAGCCGCCATCGCAGCAGGCCTTGTCGACGCTCCCGCCCCGACAGACTTCCGCTTCCTCTGGATCCACGACTTCCCGCTCTTCTCCCCGTCCACCGACTCCGAGCCCGGCCAGGGCGGCTCCGCAGGTCTCGCATCCACGCACCACCCCTTCACATCGCCCAAGACCCCGGCAGACGTCGACCTCCTCCTCTCCGCGCCCGAAAAGGCCGTAGCAGCGCACTACGACATTGTGGTCAACGGGACGGAACTCGGCGGGGGCAGCCGCCGCATCCACAGCGCAGCCGTGCAGGAGTTTGTGTTCCGCGACGTGCTGAAGATGCGCCCCGAGCGCGTCGAGGACTTCAGGCACTTGCTTGATGTCCTGCGCTCGGGCGCCCCGCCGCACTGTGGCATTGCGCTCGGCTGGGATAGGCTGATGGCCGTCATGTGTGGCAAGGAGAGTGTCAGGGATGTTATTGCGTTTCCGAAGAGTGGGAGTGGAGAGGATGCTGTGGTGAAGAGTCCGAACCGGCCGACGAAGGAGCAGTGGGGGACGTATGGGTTGGTTGTTAGGGAGTAGATTTGGGTGGTTGGGAAGGGGGAGAGAGGTTTGCGTGTATGATAGGGGCGTAAGAGTTGTATGATATCTGTTCATATGGGCGCTGCATTTGTATGGCTGTAATCGTAGAGTGTATTGACATTGTACAGTAGTTGTTCGGGCTACCGAACTGGTGGCCCATGTTGTCTGATCTTTTGTTCGTGTGTTCAGAGCCACGTACGAGATTATGCTTATCTCACCAAGTACAAAACACATGCAAAGGCAAAACAGGTCAACTTGATGGAGCAGAGCCAAGCAGGATAGCATTCCAGACTACAGAAGAAAGGGACAATTGAATCGGGGGGTATCTCATGAAAACACGCAATGACAACGGGGCAGAAAGCAGATCCACCGCGCAGTAAAAGGGGTTGGAAAATGGTAAAAGGTAAGCCGCCGCGTTGTCTGCACAGCTCGCATGTGTCAAAGCCAAATGCTCAAGCTGAGGGTGATAGGGCTACTGCTCGTGTTGAGCAGCGCCAACATGTATCCCAGTGACTCGCCCATGATACATTAACAGTCAAATGGAAGATGCGGACGCGGAGTCTTGAGAGAGAGAGAGGAAAGCGAAAGTACGACGCGATACGAGAAAGGGATTCGTCGTCGTGGTAGAGTGGAGAGCATCCATTTGCGCTGAGAGATCCAAAAAGTGCAGAGCAAGACAAAAACAACAACGAAGACAGCTGTATAGAACTCCGAACCGGTGTAACGAGCGCCGTAGTATATGCGAGACATGACAAAGGAGATAAAGTGGTTGTGATCCAAAGTGCTATGATGTCTCGAGGGCATCGATAGCGGCGTGAAGATAAGAAAGTCTGGTGCTGAAGGGCGAGCCGAGTTGCGAGAACTCATCGGACAAATCATGACCGTCGTGTTTTACGCGGCCGACGTCGACGCCGCTGTCGCGGTTTTCCGCTCGAGCGAAGTCGGGCACAGGAGGGTCGAGGGTGCCAACGGCGCGTTGAGAAGGGCTCCAGGGGCTGAGAAGGCCTCTAGACTCTTCGTGGGCGGTTACGTTTTCTTCGTCGTCCTCTGTAACGAGTACACGCCCGCCAAGTCGTACGTCGCTGATGTTGACCCTGTAATCAAGGGCTTTCTGTGCGTCCTTGATCAGTTGATCTGTCCAGCCGAGGCATCGTTTCAGACTCTCGTTCATCTTCTGGCTATTCATAAGAAGGTCACGATGCTTGGCAAGGTCCAGCTGAAGACGTTTTTCGTCCTTGAGGCGATGGACTTCGTCGCGCTCTGCTTGGACGCTATTCTCCAAGACACTTTCGTCGAAAGAAGATTCGCTGCTCTCCGGCTCTTCCTCTGAAGGATCCTCCTCTTCCTCCTCTTCCTCTACCTCAGACATGTCAGAGAGGTCGCCGGGTTGCTTTGCGGTGAATGTATCCAAAGTCGAGCCAAGAGCGTCGATTGAGAAGCGGCCAGCGCGGCTCATTCGACGGAGGCGTTTGAGTTCGGCCTTTTGCTTGCGCATTTCCTTCTCTAAAGACCTGTTGATGATAAGCAGCGACGAGTTGCTGATCTCGAGGTCGAGAACTTTTCGCTCCCTTCGAGCGTTTGCAGCCAGCTCGTTCATCAGCTCGAGCGGCGTCTGTCCTCCGGAAGGTTTCGTGGGGCTTGCCAGTCCAGGTGAGGGTAGAGCGCTTTGGCTAATAGCAAGCGGCGAAGGTGTGGGTGCGGTGTTGTCGGCGACGGATGAGCTGTTGCTGACAACGCGGTGACCATGCGTGTTGGGACTCGGTGTAGCGCCCTGGGCGTCGTGGGAGGAAACTCTTCTCAAATCGGCAACGGAGTCGATTGATGAGAGACTGGCACTTTTGTAGTGTCCCGGTCTGCTGAGCGACGAAGTAACGCTGGATCGCCTCCGCGAGTTGTCGGGTTCTTCTGTCACGCTGATGCCAGATAGCACAGACAGGGCCGAATTTCGTGTGTGCAGGTTTGGCCGAATAACCTGAGAAGCTCCCTTGCGGTACGACAGATGGCCCCAATCTTTGGTCGGCGAAGCGGCCCGTACCATGGGTCCTTGCGAGGCGGTGGTTGGGTTTGACAGTGGATCAGGCACCGCCGCAGCAAACTTCGGGCTCAGCAGTGGCGCAGACCTTATCTCTGGAGTCGAATCTGCATGAAGAAACTTGCTCTCAAGCTGAAGCTTGCCGACAGTCGACGGTGTCTTACCAACACTTGAAGAGGCTTTGCCAACTGCCGAGGATGGCCTGCCCACTGCTGATGACGGCCTGCTTACGGCTGACGATGGCGGCGACGAAGCGACTGGCCTTTGTGGGCTGTTTGCTTGGTCACCATTCGCATGGAAGAAAACTGCAGGCTTCTTCTGCGGTGGCCTCGGCGGGGGCGCCTGCTCTCTCGGCGACCTGACGCTGTTCGCGTGGAAGAACATTTGCGAAGCATCTCTTGTTTGGCTTGCCTCAGGCGGCGTATGACTGTAGGCATTTGACAATGGCAGCAGCCGCGGCGTTGGTGTTGTGTTGTGGCTGTTGCTCCCCACCGTGCTCCGTGGTCTGTGGTTCGCATTTATTGCAGGCCCACTTTGCGCAGAACCGTGCACAAAATCGACCGTGGACGAGGGGCGCGAGCTGCTAGGGGTCGTCGCAGGCGAGACATTCGGCGTGGAAGAGTTGCTGCCGACTCCTACTCGTGACTTGCGCGTCGCGGTGCGCGGCGTGACATTGGCGCTGAGGAGCGTTCTGGTGGCGTCCTCCTTACTTGGGGCGGCAAGCCTAGGGGCAACTCCATTGAGGCTGCGCACAGTGCGACCTGGCTGTGACGAGCTGGTGGCCGGTGTAGAGGGCGCGAGGGCGAGGCGAGGAGTGACAGGACTCTTCCCGTTTGCGGCGGTTCGGTTGCTAGCGAGCGTGGGCTTCAAAGGCCGCGAGTTGTTTGGGGTGTTGCGGTCGAGGGGCATCCTCCGGGTGGTTGAGGGGCGTTAGGTAAGGAGAGAGGTGCCAATGCAAAGACAGACCATGGCCGTGGGAGGTGGCAATGGAGTGGTTGCTGGGGGGCCGGTGATTGTGATGGTCGGTTGTTTGGCTTGGTGTTTCTGCAAGCGGAGGCGGTGGACGCAGGGTTCGGCGGCGGTGGGCGGCGCAGGTGGTTACCCCGCGCTACAACGAGAGCGGCTGTGTGGTGGATGCGGTCGCAGCCGTGTCCATCTCTCCTGGGAGTCAGAGAGGGGGTCCTGGGGCGGGGACTGTGTCTGTTGTGGTGTGATTGCTCATGTCGTTTGGATCTGGTTGATCCCTGATGAATCCTCGGCCGCTTGCCCTGCATAGTTAGCGCCTCCTGCACCCGTAGCGCGTCATCCAGTCGAGCCGTGACCGCACCAGAGGCAACGCCAGCATCGCTGCCGTCGTCGCCATGCCGATGCCTTGAACATGACCAGCAGTGCACCAGGGCCCACCCTTTCACCGCCGCCCTCGCCCCCGCACCCGCGCTCGACGACCTCGCTCCCAGCCCACCATGCCGCCGCCGAGCCAGCCGACGCGTCCGGGGCAGCGGCGCCTCCCACCATGAACGCGTCGTCCGAGACCCCTGCTCCGCCGCCCGACCTGCGCCAGAGCACCAGAGCCATGCGGGCAGCGGCCCAGGCCTCAGACCCCCCACAGCCGGCAGATGCTGCCATAACCGAGCACGACTCACTGAAGTACCATCTCCTCGGGCCGTCGCTCACCAAGGCGGGCCAAGACTCGGTGGATCAGCAAAAAGTCTCAGAGATTATATACAACGCTTCCAAAGGCTCCAAGTTCTTCAATAACGAAGAAGCCAAGGACAAGAATCTTACCGAGAAGATTGCAAAGATCTTGGCAAAGAAGGCCCACCTGGAGAAGCTCGATCTGTCGTCAGACGTACGCCGCGCAGATGACTACATTGCAGAGCTGGAACTCAGTCGGGACCTGAGCCAGACCGTCGTACATCTTGACTGCGATGCCTTTTATGCTGCTGTGGAGGAGCTGGATAGACCTGAGCTCAAGCACGTCCCCATGGCGGTGGGCAAGGGCGTGCTGACTACCTGTAACTACCATGCGAGGAAATTTGGATGTCGCTCAGGCATGGCTGGCTTTGTCGCCATGAAGCTGTGCCCGCAGCTCATTTGCGTGCCTCTGAACTTCTCCAAGTACATGGCGAAAGCACAGGAGGTTCGCCAGGTGCTAGCATTGTACGATGCAAACTTCGAAAGCGCTAGCTGCGACGAAGCTTACCTCAATATTACACAGTACTGCATAGATCACGACATGGGCCCAGAGGAGGTTGTAAGCCAACTACGAGCCGAAGTTTTTGAGAAAACGAAAATCACCGTGTCTGCAGGCATTGCTGCGAACGCGAAGCTGGCGAAGATTGGTTCAAACAAGAACAAACCCAATGGACAATTCTTCCTCCCCAGTGATCGACAGACCATCATGGAGTTCATGAAGACAATGCCGACCCGGAAGGTCAATGGTATTGGTCGTGTGTTCGAGCGCGAGCTGGACGCGATTGGCGTCAAGACTTGCGGAGACATCTATGCGCATCGTGGCTACCTAGCTCAGCTCTTCGGCCAGAAAGCGTTCCAGTTTCTGATGCAGTGCTATCTGGGTCTTGGACGTACCAAGATACAACAACCCGAAGAATCGCATCGCAAGAGTGTAGGGACAGAAACTACATTCAGAGAACTTGGGTCGCCAGATGCCTTGCGTGAGAAGCTGCGATGGGTCGCCGACGAACTCGAAGGAGACCTGAAGCGCACTGAATACAAAGGCAGAACTCTTTGCATCAAAATCAAGCTTGCCACGTATGAAGTCCACACTCGCCAAACGACACCACCATTTGCAATACAACGTGCAGACGACCTGTACAAGTACAGTCTACCCATGTTAGAGAAACTTATGAAAGAGATCCCAAACATGAAGTTACGGCTCATGGGATTGAGAGTCACGCACATCGTCAGCACGAAGAAGCCTGGAATCGATTTTTTCGGCCGCAGCAGACTGAACAGCGACACATCCACGAAGAAAAGAATCAACCGCGTCGGTGGCGAATGGGAAGTCTGGCCCGAACAAGACTTCGAAGAGGCCGCAGCGCGCGAGCGCAACGACGAGATGAACGAGCTCGAGCAGCTATCCCAAGAATACGAGCGCGCCCAGATCAACGAGGACACAGGCACAGCAATCACTCCCCCTGCGCCACCACAACCGCAAGCAGGGGAGCAGTGGACGTGTCCTATCTGCACGCTCCCCCAGACGCCTGATGACAGCACTTTCAACGCGCACATCGATTTCTGTCTCTCGCGTGATACCATCAAGGAGGCTGTCAAGTCCACGGCCTCGACACCGCCCCCGCCGCCGTCTCTGGAACGGCAGGCGAGTGGCTCCAAGCCGCTGCAGAAAAAGGGGAAGAGAGGCCGGCCGAGGAACGAACAGCAACCTTCTGAGGAGCAGGCGCGTGAGAAGAGACGTGCCTTCTTCTTTGCTGGCGCGGGCTGAGAGGCGCGGCAGTGTGAGTTGCGATAGTAATGATACCCATAGCATTTCGATACAATATGAAGAGAGTAAAGCTGGTTCAGCGATGAAGAGTGCTGGCGACATTCCCTGCCATAAGTCGTCACGCTCAGAGAGAAAGGGTTGGACCGTGAAGATGACATGTACATTTCCGACCGCATGAAAACAGTCCTCGTCTACAAATATGCTCATGAAAAATCATATCCCGCTGCGTATCCCGATACGCTGCCCGTCTGGAAAGCAAATGCAAGCACTCCTCCGCCACAATCTAGGGTATTGTCATGTACACACGCGCTTAAAAAAGAAAACCAATCCGCTGTTCGATTCACAACCTAGGCCCAGTAGCCCAGCAGAGCCATCAGCCCAGCCCCAAGCACCATCAACCCGAACGCGTTCAGCGTCCTGCTCACAGGCCCCTTCTGCATGTACGGGCTGAACATGAATTCATGGGCCATCAGCTCGACCAGACCGGTGTAGATGAGAATACCCGCGCTGATGGAGTCGAAGACACCGTTGACGATCAGAGTCGTCTGGCTCTCGGGCGCAAAAGTGGTTCTAATACCGAGACCGACGGCGATGGCAATGGGTGTGGAGATGCCATATCCGAGACCAAGGAGGTACGGGGTCCAGCGCTTGCTCCTTGGCCATGGGACTTCGGCGAGACGGGCGCCCAGACCCAGGCCTTCGAAGGTCTGGTGGAAGACGAGGACGATGTACAGAGTGATGAACTCGTCGCCTGCGACGGCAAGGGTGAGTCCAACGAAGATGGAGTGGAAGATGACACCGAACTCGAGGATGAAGACGGCGGTGAGTTGCGCAGCGTAGGTTTCTGGGACGAAGCCTTGGGATTCCCAGTTGGGGCCGAGCTCAGAGTTGTCCACGTGGTCGCGCTGGTGGCCGAGATGGTCCTCGCCGCGAACGTGGGATGCTCTGGGTGCTGCTTCTTCGGGGGTGGCGCGCTTGTCCTCGAGACTGTGCTCGTCGTGGCTGTGGGAGTGGCTGTGAGAGTGGCCGTCGCTGTGGTCATGGTCACCTCCAAACTTGGCGTAGCGCATGGTCATCAGCTCGAGAAAGAACATGACAAAAGCTGTCATGAGTGCAATGGCCTCAGGCCATGGGTACGTGTCGGAAGAGATGGTCTGGCCAACGAGGCATTCATTGCCAAGCGCCTCATTCGCAGGGGCCAGCAAGTGGATAAAGGCGGTTGCAATGATGACTCCTGAACCAAAGTATTTGGCGACGAAGAAGGTCCATGCAGGAACAAGCTTTGTCCTCGCTCGTTTAGCGAATGTTGGGAAAATGGCACCTCCAAGGTGTTAGCACACAAGTCATGCGGTACGGTGGAGCTGCAGGCGAATAGAGAGATGTACGTGAAGAACAGGACAATTGATACGTGATGAAGAGAAGTGACTTACCCCATAGCGAACCCACGAAAATCACAAAGATAGACGATATGCGGACGCCCATGCGCCCATCGTAGTCGTTGGAGCCACTGCAAACAGGCGTTGACTCTGCCTCGGCCCCTGCGTCTTGCCGTAACACTAGGCGTGCGACCTCCATAGCTGCGGCATCCATGGTGAGGGGTGTTCAAGTAGTACTTGACTCGATATAGGGCAAATAGGGGCCCGGGGGATCGTCTTATAGTATACAAATACTCTTGCGCTTGTCTAGGCTTTGGCCCAGAACAATGACGACTGTCGTAATCCAAGCGTATGGTTTGACAGATCAAAAATGCTTGGTTTGGTCGATCCCAGCTTGGTGGTTCTTATCCTGAGAGTACAAAAGCTTGGGGTGCAGCTTCTCTTATTGCGCCGAGGGAAATAAGCAATTCAGCACCGTGATGGACACGCGGAAGGAGTTGTTGCAGCAGCTTGGTACAGATTGAAAATTTGGCAGACTCGACAGCGAACATGGAGCACCTTGATGTCTGCGCTAACCAGCAAACCCACCGTTTCCGTCCCAAAGTGGGCAAATGAACAAGGATGGCGCAGGCTCCGAAAGCTGCTTATCTGCCGTTTGAGCCTTCCACTCAAATGCATATGGACAAGTAGCGCCGTACTCGCGCTCATTGGGCGACCTCATCGTATCGCAGCTTTTGCTCGTGTGGTGTTGCATGTTCGGTGGCTGCGACGCAGATTTAGGAGCGAATCAGCATTGGACATTTTCGAACAGCTTGACTAAGCAAACACCGCATCTCCGGAGCATTTGACTCCCAGCGAAGTGCCCCAAATCTGATATTTCGAGGTGACAAACTGCGTGTAGTGGAATTGTTCTTCGTCTTCAGCTCCATCTATGTGTGAGCAGAGCAGTCATGAGTACTCAATCCTTCAACAAGAAACCAGTCTGCCGCAGCCCCATTTGGCTGCGGCCCATCTCTCTCGGCTGCCATGCCGAGCGTGCGTGGGAACGATGGGGCTCGTCTCGGTTCAGTCCGATGCCATGACGAAGACTTCGTAGTTCGGTGGGGAATCGGTGTTATTTCGATTTTGGACGACCGAGCAATCTATCCATTGTCCGGGATCATCGAGACAGGCGCTGGCACACGCGGCAGCCCAACAGCGTCGAATTCCGCCCCTACACAATGATGCATTTGTCTTGGATCGACATGCTGCCTGTTATGGCCTGGGCAACTCTTGATTCTGAAGGCCAATGGGCAGTATAAAAGCTGAAGTGCCGTCAGGCCAGGCGTGTCAGTGGATTCTACGCCTTATGTAACGCAGAGCCCTCGAAGAGTCGCGACGGATACGAAGGAGCCAGCAACGACCGAGCGAGAGGATCTTTGCACAGGCGCTCGCTGGCGCATTGGCAATAGATAGAGATTCATTGACGATACATGAGATCAGGTGGCCGGTAGCTATTGCGTTCCAGGTACGTAACCTGAAGTTCTGACACAGCCTAGTCTTGCAAAAGTTGGCTCGTCGAGCAGGGCTTTGTGCAGTCTTTTCGTTGTGCGACAGGACCGGACGTGGGATATCGCATGCAAATGGCCATAAAGAAAGCGCAGTGGCTATAACTGCTGGGCGTGCTTGCAACGTCACATTCCGTGGTACGTCTCGGCACATGCTACTTGACAAGATGTCAAGCCTGGTGGGCTTAAGAACCCTGTTTTTGGCAGCTGTGCAAGGCGGACGAGACGTCTCACCCTGCAGCAGCAGTGGGCTGGAATTGGTTGGGCTGATGTCACGTGGCTGTCATACGAGACGTCCAGGCGCGATCCTTGATACTTTGCGTGCTTGGTACTGTGGGGTACATCGGGCAGATCGGTGATGGCATTTCGGTTCTCCATGGCTGCGCGCATCGCCAATTCCCCGAGCGTCAGCACCGCACTGCAGCGCTTCTCAACAAGTCTCGCGAGGCATCAATTCTTATCAATTACAAAGTACCTCAGCACAGAGACACTACTGGCGGGGTCCTGTACCTCTGCATCATGTTGTTGGCCTGCGCTTGGACTGCGATCCAGTTCTAACCGTCCCGTCACCGCAGCCAATGGTGTCTGCATGCAGTGAGGGGAGATGACGTCGTGACTTCCTACTTGGTACAGCTCCTGCAAGAGCTCGGGGCAGGTGACAACATAACTCCCTCCGAGCTGTTGCCTGCGACTCCTCTTTAAAACCTCAGCCGCCGCTGGTCCCTTTCCGACTCTTCATCCTTCAGTCGAGGTAGTTGCTGTCACTTGATCCACAGCCACAATACCGCCATCATGATTGTCGACCAATTCGAAGAGGTTCTTAGGAAGACCTCGGTCATTCCTCTGCCTACTTCCTCGCCCACTGGCGTTGCACCCATCCCTTCAGTTGTTCCCGACACCCCCGAATACCAATTCGTTGGTGAGACAGGCACGAAGACACTATGGGTTGTCTTCATCATCATGTTGATTTCCTCCGGTGTCTTTTCCGGCCTCGCCTGGAGAGTCCCAGTGGTATGTAGCTCGCAATGCAGAACGAGGCACAGGTCACTAACGACCTCGTAGCAAAAGCGTCTCTTCTATGTCATCACGACTTTGATCACCATCACTGCTGCGATCTCCTACTTCGCCATGGCCACTGGCCAGGGTGTCTCTGTTCACCACATCCACGTCCGTGAGCAGCACGACCACGTCCCTGACACCCACCACGAGATCAAGCGCCAGGTCTTCTGGGCTCGTTACGTTGATTGGGCGATCACCACTCCTCTCCTGCTCCTCGACCTCGGTCTCCTTGCTGGCATGAACGGTGCTCACCTCACTCTGGCCATCGTTGCTGACCTTGTCATGGTCCTCACTGGCCTCTTTGCCGCTTTCGGATCTGAGGGTACCCCTGCCAAGTGGGGATGGTACACCATTGCCTGCTTCGCCTACCTCGTTGTCGTGTGGCACCTCGCTGTCAATGGCCGGGCTGCTGTCCAGGCCAAGGGTCAGAACGTCTCTTCCTTCTTCCTCGCCATTGCCACTTACACTTTCGTCCTCTGGACCGCGTACCCTATGTAAGCTCAACACCCACCCACCCACAAGCATTTATTAACGGCCTGCAGTGTCTGGGGCTTCGCTGACGGTGCCCGCCGCGTCGGTGTTGATGGCGAGATCATCGCCTATGCCATCCTTGACGTTCTTGCTAAGCCCGTCTTCGGTACCTGGTTGATCATCACTCACGCTAAGCTCCGCGAGACCGATGTCGACCTTGGTGGCTTCTGGGCCAACGGCCTCAACCGTGAGGGCGCTCTCCGCCTTGGTGACGATGACGGTGCTTAAATGCAGTAAAACCCTCATCTTAACTAACTCACACCTTCGAACAAATTGCAAAGCGGGACATGCTACGCTCAACAACGTCCTTGGTGGAAACTGCGTTGACGACAGAATGGTGGCTGAAAATGTTACCTTCTGGCCGTCTTCGATGATCTCTTTATGACCTCGAGTGCTCTGTGAAGGGCTAGAGGTATCATGTATATTAATGCGGGACGTCTGCTCCTAATCTTCGTACATGGCTAACGTGGTAATGAAATGACATTCTTCCGTACCCTTGGTTTCAATTGCTACAGTGACGTTTTCTCAGGAATGCATGCTTGTGTGTGGTTCCACACATCCCTTCGTCTATGCACATGGAAAGCAGTCCTGTTACCTTACTGATGCATTGGTCAGATACTCGACTGCATGGTGCCCACGTTCTACAGACCCTCTCTGACCTCGGGCCAAGAAGGGAGAGGTGCTTAATGGAATCAAGCATTTATATGCCCTTGTGAGCACCACAAGTACGTTCGCGGTGCCCGATCCATGACCAGACCTCGAGCATTTCGAGATGCATTCGTCTCTCATCAGTATTGTTCTGGCCGTTCTGGCCGCTCACGTGTATGTCCCTGCCTGCAGCTCCGCCTTTGATTTCTATTCACCTCAAGGCCAGGCTCTCATCACCCCTCATACAAACCAGCGTGCCATCGCCAGCGACAACAGCAGCGCCGACATGCACCCATACCATCCTTAAGCAACCGTCGTTCGCACAGACGTGTACAAACTACGCCAGAACTGTTACAATCACGTCGTATACTGATTGCGGTGTCGGCTGCACGCTGACCACTAGGAGACTCGGCGTGGGAGTTGTGAGTTATAATGAGGATGATGTATCATGCAAGGGGTTGCTGATTGAACATAGCCGTGCCGGACTGTTGAATACAATCGGGGTGTTACTGCGACATTTGTGACGAGCTGTAAACCGCCACCGAAGACGACGACCAAGACTGTGACTAGGTATACCAGGCCTACGGGTGAGTAGTCTTTGATGTTGGTGGACATGCGTGCTGATGTTGTTACAGTGACTCGGAAGTTATAGCTGGCTGGTGGAGCCTTTGGTCTGTGAGCTATCCTGAAACAAAATTGCCGCAGCGGTATGAAATGCAGGAGGCTTGAGACGAGTACTTGACAGGTAGATTAAATAACATGTATGTTTCTATAGGCAGCTCACAGCCCTGTTTTGTTGCCGTTGCTTATTGTCCTGATGCTGTGTTGGTGGGCGAACCCATACGTCATCGGCCTGAGCTTGGGCTAGCAACCAGCTCAGTCACAGCCAGTGAACGCGCCATCAGCAGCGAAAGTGGTAACATGGCATCATGATTCACGACGCTGTGATCTCTCTGTTGCTCGTGAGACGCGTGCCTGACCGAGACACCCGCACATGATGGATGCGGTTGCCATAAGCAGGGATCTGGAGCCCCGCATGCCCAAGGTTCCTGGCAGCCGCAGCAGCTCTGTTTCGACGCATCCAGCCGCCGCGTCCCTCTCATCTCACCCCCCCACGAGCTGCTATAAGTACACGCAACTGCGCGAGCTCCGGCTATATCTGCACTTTAGTTTCCCTGCGCAACTACCTTGATCACACTGACTACTGCCCACCATGGCTTCTGAAAGCACTAACATCGTCGACGCCACGCCCATCTCGCCTGTGCGCAGCAACGAGCGCCGCAACAGCTTGGAGAAGCACCTGCAGCACCGCCCCGAAGCGCAGGACCTGAAGAACAGACACATCCTGCTCGACACAACCACCGCTCCGTACTGGCCCCCTGTCGCAAACACCCCGCGCATCAGCTGACTCTTCCCCGCAGCGCCCTGCAAGCCAAAGCTCTCGAGCTCGAGCGCCAGCGTGCAACAGACAACCTCAAGAAGGGCCTCAATGCGCGCCCCGACCGCGAAGACCTCATCCAGCGCAACATCCTGCCCGCGTCCAATGCGGCGCCCGCGCTGCAGGAGAAGCAGCGCGAGCTCGAACACCATATGAGAGCGGACAGTCTGGAGAAGGGGTTGCAGAGCCGCCCGGATCCGGAGGAGCTGGTCAAGAAGGGGATTCTGGAGGCGGACGAGAATCCCCTGAAGGACGCGTAGGGCTGGGTTTGTGTCCAGAGCATGTGGTAGCTTTGTGGAGACGACTGCGTGCGAAAAGCTTCTTTTGAGCCGTCAATCGCTTCTAGGTTAATGAATCGAGTTCATGGGTTTATATGTATACAAACAAACATGCTGTATAGCAAATTCAAGTTGCGTGGTGGTTGATCAATGTCGGTGTTATACCGTGACATTCCAGCCGGTCTTGCCGGCAACCCGAGTCTGTGATCGAGAAGCAGTAGTTGACCACGAAGCAGTACCTGACCAAGAGGCAGCGAGTCCAACATGCACATGACGTTGCGCTTATGGCTAGCAACCCACAATCCTTCCCCCAATTGTCCTATGCAGGCGACCTAATGGTGCCCCGGAAGAGAATCAGTATACACCGCTGGTTCCAACTCTGTGCCGTTGCTTCAGTGTTATACTGCTGCACCGAGACAATGCTTTGAAGCACATGCATGCATTCTCTGTCCCTTTTGATCATCTTATGCTTCGATCGGAATGAATTGAATACCAGTGAGCACAACAATGGGGGGTTTGAACGCAATCTACATCTAGAATTGAACGAGTCTATAATGTCATCCTCACACATCTAATTCTTCCCGCCAATCTTCTCCTGCACCCAGCCCGGTACCGTAGGCTTCTTCTCCCATCCCTCCTTCCAGCTCTGCCTCCACCCATCAGCACTCCCTGGCAGCGCATACACAGCAGTGACAAACCACGTCGTCGAGCCAGCCTTGAGCTCGTTCTTGAGCAATGGCACCACGCTCCTCGCCTCAACAAGGTTGCTATTCGCATCAGCCTGCAGCACGTGCCCGGCACGCCTCGTCTCCGTCAACTCAACAATACCAACAGCGCCTGACCGCGACGCAGCGAGTGAGCTCTGCTCGTCGTCGCGGCCGCCCTCAGGCAGCTCCGCATCAAAGCCGCTGAACGCCCGTCCATCCGCCTCCCTAGCGCCATGCACCGCGAACGCCCCCTCGGCGGTCAGAACATCCCGTCCAGTCGTGATCCTGTGGATGCGCAGATGCCAGTTTGGGCTCTCTTCCGCGGGCGGAACAAGGAACGTCGTGATTTCCACATCAGGCCAGGGCTTCATGGAGCTGACCAGCACCGGCACGCCGTCGATTGTCTCAATGCTCGAGTCGCCGTTGTGCGCGCGCCGCATCTTCCACAGCTCGCCGCCGTCGTCGGACAGCGCGAGAGAGGACTCCGGCACGAATTGCTCGAGCTCCTGGTATCCCGTTGATACCGAGTAGGCGAATGCGGAGCTGTATGCGAACTTTCCGTACTTGGCGTTGGAGTTCTTGATCGCGTAGTGGCAGGACTGCCCGCTGCTGAGGAGGAAAGAGTGGCCACCGCTGCGGATGACGATGTGGCGGGGATGTGCCAGCGGTCTGGCGATGCGCGTGTTGGCGTAGGGATGAGCCTCCTCTTTTGCGGTCCAGAAGGGGTGGGACGCTGAAGCAGCCAGGGGCGCAAAGGCAAGCATGCACCAGTAAGGCGAGCCGGGCGAGTTGTAGTTCTCGGCCAGGTAGGTGTTGGGGTACGAGTAGCCGAGCGTCAGCATACCATTGGATTGGAAAATGTCTTTCTGTGTCGTCCACCAGCGTAGATTACGCAGCCAGATGCCTTTCACGACGCCCCAGGACAAGGGGGCGGGGAGCTCGACGTCGGCGAAGGCTAGCGAACCCCAGAAGGCGACCATGGCCCAGCGGTAGGTGAGTGAGCGGCCGAAAGTGATGGCACGGCCTTCGGGGTCGAAGTAGTGCACGAAATCCTGGGCGTAAAGTCGTGCACGCTCTTTGTACTCTGAAGCTTGCTCCGGGTCGATGTCTGCAGCGAGTTTGGCGTAGAGGAGCTGCAGATACTGGATGGCGAAGGATCCGGAGTAGTAGTCCATCTGGCGGTAGTGCTCAGGGCCATCGTTGCTCCAGCCATCACCGCGGTAGAAGGTGTTCAGTTGTTTGATGTCCGACTTGACGAGGTCGCTGTTCCAGTTTGCTCCGTTCTTTGCAAGGCCGAGGTTGGCAAATACTCTAAACCATAACCTGGAGGGTCGTCAGTGTTGAGCGCTTTTATTGATTGATTCGAATAAATGAACAGCATACCAGTTCGTGTTGGGCATTTCCTTGCCATTCATGCTGCCCAGCCATGTCTCGACATTCTTCTTCTGCTTGTCAGTCAACGGATCCCAGAACTGCTTGTTGGCAACAGCAAGCGTGAACCCAATGGGACACGCCTCTACCATCCTCTGGTCAATATCCTCCATGTACCCCCAAAACCCAGGGCTCTCAGGATCAGTACCATTGATCAAACCTTGGACAAACTTGTCAGTCGCAGCGTATTCACTGCCTCCAGCCAGCAACGCTGCAAGACCCCAGAGCGGCCTCGCAAAGCCCTCGACCTGGGCGGCAGTCTCATCGAAGCGGGTTCCAGTCGAGCCGACCTTGACCATGGAGCTGTAGTCAGAGAAGCCCGCCAAGAGCGGATCGAGCAGCGACGCCACAGCCTTCACGACATCATCTCTGTCGCGCAGCGGATTCGTGGAGAAAGCGTGGAGGGGAAACGCGCGGTTGGCGTCTGCCGTGGCGGCACTCATGATTCGACGATCCAATGATTCCTACAATACAATACTATTGCTTTGCTGGGCGTCTCGTCTCTCGCGAGGCGTCAAGACTTTCGCAAGAATTATTGCGTCCAACTTCCGTCACGTCACGTCCGGCCGGTCCGCGGTCGTCAAAACCCAGGTCCCCAAAGACTGACACGTTTGTATTTGTGGCTTTGCAGCCGGGCGCGGGGCGCAAAGGTTGCAGCTAAAATGCCGGGGGGCCCAGCAAAGTCCAAGAGTTTGGGCGTTGAGGGCGGGTGCCAAATCGAGGGGTGCCAAAATGCTTGTCCTGGGGCCGGGATGCGCGTGGCCTTGTTAGAGTGCGAGGAGATTTCAATGTCACTGGCTGCTTTGCCAACGTGCGTGCGATTGACATTGGCCGTTTCCTTTATATTGCCCTTTACCCGTCGGCTTTCGGGCTATTGATGGCAGAAGTCGTTGTGGATCGCTGTTCCCCAACCGTCCATGGTGCCCCTCCCCCCATCCTCCATGTTTGCGCGCGTAGGACCACCGCGTAAAAGCGAATTTTTTTTTCTCTGCGGCGGAGACAGTCCTACCAGCTCGGCTGACGCCCACAATGTGTAACAATGAATCCACAAATCTTACATTTACGGTTGGCTTGGATGTGGGGGATGCGCACAAAGCGTTAATGGACGGATAAATGCACGGGACATGGCCGCCATCGCCTCAGGATCTTGTTTTCATGCTAGCGGCCCCGTTTAGAGCCAAACTACCCCAGACTTGCCGATGCACCGACGTGGAGGGCAGGATCGCGTAGTGGGGGGATGAGACGGGGAGGCCCCATGGCCTAGCCAAGCCGACCGCATGGGAGGCCAAGATCCCCAGACTTGCTTCGCCCGCTAATCGCTGATGAGGAGGGGACGCCACGTCTTCCCGTTGTTGGCGGGAATTCACGCTGTGCTTGGCTCGTCCAAGACGCACATTCCCTCTTCCACAAATGGGGGGTGGTGAATTGCGCCGAGCCAAGCAACTTGTCTGCAATCGGGAGCCAAGCAGTCAAACGTGAGCAGCATCTCACTGGACGGAACAAACCAAAACGCTATCTGGATCTTCAAGCGAAGCTGTTTCGGGATGTGGATGGCCTGTTCAACGTGCGTGTGGATGGTTCAATCGAGTCTGGAGTCCGGGGGGACAGGCTGGGGCAAGGGACCGCGGCGTTGGTTACCCCGTCTTGACTGCGAGCTTGGGCCGCTGGACGTGCAGTTATATAGATATCGGGGGATCCGTTTGTCGAGGATCATCCAATCTGTGGAGGCTTCTCTCTCTTTCCTCGCACTCACTGGCATCGATCGTCGACCAGCACTGGACCAGGGTCTATATCTAACGCAGGTTGACCTGACGAAGAAGAAGAGCAGCAAGACCACAGTCTTCGAACCATCACACACACCGCAACCATGAGCGGCCGTCCCACTACTGGTGCGAGAATCATCAGGGCAATCGTCAAGAACGATGCCGTCAAGCAGGATCCCCCAGAGATCTACGGATGGCGTGCCTTTGCCATGGCTGGCTCTGCCTGCTTTGGTGGTATGCTTTTCGGTTTCGATATCGGTACCATCGGAGGTGTGCTCGAGTTGAACGAGTTCCAGATGTACGTCACTCTCTCTCTCGCGTGCGCGGATTGCTTGTGCCACATGACTGACATGCACCACACAGCAAGTACAACCTCAAGGAGAAGACCAAGCAACAGCGTGCCGATCTCAGTGCCAACATCGCCGCCACGCTCCAGGCTGGATGCTTCATCGGTTGTTTCCTCGGTTCCTGGATGTCCGACAAGTGGGGTCGCAAGTGGACTCTCCAGGTCGCCGGTCTCATCACCATCGTCGGCTGTGTCATCCAGGCCGCTGCCTCTGGTAGCATCGCAGCTATGTACATTGGTCGTCTCGTCGCTGGTGTCGGTGTCGGTGAAGCGTCCATGGTCGTCCCTCTCTACATTTCCGAAAACGCTCCTCGTGCCATCCGCGGTGGTCTCACCGGTCTCTACCAACTCTTCATCGCTACTGGTATCTGCTTGGCTTTCTGGGTCAACTACGGTTCGCTGCTGCACATCCCCGGCCAGGGCGTGTACATTGTGCCCCTCGCCATGCAGGCTTTCCCGGCTGTGCTCCTCTTCTGCACCATGGCGCTCAACAAGGAGTCTCCTCGTTTCCTCGCCAAGCAGGATCGCTGGGAGGAGGCCACCAGCGTGCTCGCGCGCGTCCGCAACCTGCCGTCCAGCCACGAGTACGTAGTTGCCGAGCTGAAGGATATCGCGGACCAGCTGGAGCACGAGCGCATGCTCATCGCCGGAGCCTCGGTCAAGGACCTCCTCAAGGAAATGTTCACGATCCCCGGCAACCGCAAGCGTGCGCTCATCTCCATCGGACTCATGGTCTGCCAGCAGATGACGGGCACCAACGCCATCAACTACTACGCGCCGCAGATCTTCACTGCGCTCGGCCTCAGCGGCAACGAGGTCAAGCTCTTCGCCACGGGTATCTACGGCATCGTCAAGATGATCGCCTGTCTCGCGTTCCTGATCTTCGCCGCCGACTCGCTCGGTCGCCGCCGCTCGCTGCTGTGGACCTCGATCGCGCAGGGCCTGGCCATGTTCTACATTGGCCTGTACATGCGCTTCGACCCTCCCGACACCAAGGCCGGCGCCGGCGGAGTCCCCGCCGCCGGCTACTTCGCCCTGGTCTGCGTGTTCCTGTATGCCGGCTTCTTCCAGTTCGGCTGGGGCCCCGTGTGCTGGATCTACGTCTCTGAGATTCCCGCCGCGCGTCTGCGCTCGCTCAACGTCGCCATCGCTGCAGCCACGCAATGGCTGTTCAATTTTGTTGTTGCGCGCGCTACACGTGAGTTTTCCCTTCCCCTTACCTATCCCCCCATTTTTTTTCCCTCCGCAAGCAAGCACCCTGCTAACACCCCGCAGCCAACATGATGACCACGGTCGGCTTCAACGGCTACGGCACGTTCCTCATCTACGGCAGTTTCTGCTTCGGCATGTTCTTCTTCGTGTGGTTCCTGGTGCCCGAGACCAAGGGCCTGTCGCTGGAGAAGATGGACGATCTCTTCGGCATCACGGAGCTGATCAAGAACATCGAGGCGGACCGCGAGGGCCACGGCTCCATCAACGAGGTCGGCGTCGACGGCAAGGAGGTCATCCGCGAGGAGCGCAAGGAGGTCGCGCCCCACTCGCGCTAGATCGTGTTCTGGTGGTGACGCCGCGTTGGGCGCTGCCATGCTAACACCTCGGGCCTCTGTCTTGTTGGTAGCTCGCTCGCTCGCTCGCTCTGCATCGCGTGGTAGTATTGTTAGTAATGAAGTCACGACTTCGTGTCGCTCTTTGCATTATGATTGTCCTTATTCCAGCCTCAGCTGTCATGTCGTGGCGGTGATTCGGCCACGTCCGGTCGAGCATGTGTTGTGAGGTCCAATTCTGAACGCACCCTGTCTGACCTATGCTGACTTAGGTTATGGTAGTAAGACCACGCCAACTTTAACTATAGTAGTAATGCGACGTTAGGTGATGGGAGTTAGGAGGTGTTATGTGGCTTCTATAGATTATAACAAACATTAGCAGTAATATAACCCTGCCATGCCTTGTGCACTAATAAGGTGAGATGCAGTTCAGTTCAGTTCAGTCCAGACCAGTTACGATTCAAGATATGTACACTCAAAGTGTATGCTAGCTATGCGTCCCTCGTTCAAAGTTACGATTCAAGACATGTAAACTCCTCGTGTATGCTAGCTATGCGTCCCTCGTTCAAAGTTACGATTCAAGACATGTAAACTCCTCGTGTATGCTAGCTATGCGTCCCTCGTTCAAATGCCATGGCGCTCAACCCTTGAAACGAAAAACGCCTTGCTCCTCGCTATGCTTTTGGAAAAACTCTACTTGATCTTCCTCGCCTCCTGTCTGGCAATTTCATCGCCCATGCTCTCCATGCCCTCCATCGTGCTCCGCTGCGTCAGGCTGCCTCCCCGGCTGTGTCCGCCACTCGCGCCTCCACCAACCGTACTCGCACTGCTGACGTTCCTCTGGTGTCCTTGGCCGACGGGAGGCGTGCCCTCGAGCGCCAGTCTCCTTCTATCGCCGCCAGCGGCCAATCTGCCCGCGAACTGGTGCCAGCAGTTTGGCGCCTGGAGGATGTATTTCTCCATTGCAATGCGGAACCGGTTGCGGTAGTCCTTGGGGGATGTGATGGTGGGCTTGTTCTTGCCACGGTCCTTGATCCAGGACTCGAGCTTCTTGTCCCACGTGTAAGTGCGGATGCAGTCGATGATGCCGACGATGATTTCGTGCTCGTTGTCGTCAAACCCAGCCATGAGTGAGTAGTCCATGACGTTGTTCTGGGAGAGGAAGAGCGTGTCGTTCCATACGCTGGCTTTGAGCAGCTTCTTGGTGTGTTCGCGCACGAAGATGGGCGTCTCGGAGTAGATCAGGTCGACGAGGTTCTCGTCGAGGAGGACTTCGTCGCGCTCGCCTGTTGACTGGATCTTGCGGTTTCGCATGCTGCCTTTGAGATCGTAGCGGCGGTTGGGCTCGCGGTCGTAGAACAGGTTTTCCATGACCAACATGAACCAGTCGAAGTCGCGGCCGGTGGGTGTCTTGATCTGGACTTGGAAGAGGCCAAACATCTTGGCGATGACGGACGGCAGTTGTCTGAACAAGTTCTGGTGTGTGAAAGCGAAATAGTTGGGTGCAAAACGGAAGAATGCCTGGACTTCGATGGGCGACAGAGACTTGAGGATGAAGCGATCGTCGAGAGTCTTGAGGAAAATCGACTTGGACTTTCCACCCTTGGACTCGAACTTTGAGCAACGGGAGAGAGACTCGACAAAGCGATCCGCTACTCCACACTTCCGACGAAGCGCATCAAATGACTGCGCGTAGAAAATCTTGCACTGCGCTTTGACACCGCGGTTGGCGAAGCCATAACGGATGTTGGTGTTCTTGTCGTGGAGCAGGTTGCGCTCGATCGAACCTTCCATAGACTCCGTGTCCAGACCAGATGGATCGTCTCGGAACGACTGAAGCTTGACTAGGTAGTCGGGGCTGGAGAGGGCCAGAGCAATAATTGAACTGGGCTCGTCTTCACGAACAATGATGTCGGAATCCTCCCAGACGTGCTCGATCTGCGCAAACGGATAGTCAAGGGGTGCCCATCCGCTTGCAGAGCGCTCCGACCAGAAGTTGGTCAGCATCTTCAGCAGCGTCGTCTTTTCATGTTTGGGCAGTTCCAGTGAAGCATCGAGCTGGGAGTCGCTCATGTTGAGTAGCTGCGAGCTTGAGATGCTGTCTGGTAACGGAACGTCCTCTGGGGCTATCTCGACATCGCTTGCGTCATTCTCAGCATCAGACGTCGGGTGGCTGCCTGCCTTTGGTGACTCTTCGCTGTCAGTGTGGGTATCCGCAGAATGCTTGCCATGGCGCTCGTCGATCGGTGAGTCAGGAGCTGTCGTGTTGTCTGTCGTCTCCGTCACCGCACTGTCGTCAAGAGTGCTGTTGTCGACGCTGGTGCGTGGAGGAGACTCGACCTGCACTTCCTCATCAGACGCCGTGTTCTCTTGAACCGCTTCGTGTACATCCTTGTACACCTCGACAATGGGCTTGGATGATGCAAGTGGATACGCGCGCACTTGTCTGTCCCTCGCACGGAAACGCTCGCGTGTGCGCTCCTTCTGGAACTCGCGTGACAGCTGCTCAAAGTGTTCAGCGAGCTTTGACACTTTGGAGGATTGGGTTTTGAAAGGCACTGAACGCGGGATCCTGGATGCAGACCTTTGCTTTGATATGCCGAGTCGCAAACGCTCCGTCATGCGTTCCAGCGCCTTCTGCGAATCGTTGAATGTCGGGCGAAGAACCTCTGGTTTGTACGGCACGACTGGTGGCAATGTCGACTGATGCTTTGGGATATTGCCTGGCTGCGATTGGGTACGTGCCAATGTGGTGGGCCTTGCTGGCGTCTCACGCCGAATGGTGTCTACCAATCGGGGAATCTTGCTCTCCAGTGTCATCTGAGGCATTGGTGATGGCGATGGCGAAGTCTGCATGTTCTCGATCGCATCCGCCAGAGATTTGTCAATCGGATTGATTTTGGGATGACTCGTTGGCGTAGGAGATCCGGGATCGAGCTGAGTTCCATCCGGAGACCTTGTCGGCGTCTGAGGGGGCTGATCGTCTGTGGGTGCAACGCTAGGATAATCTGACGATACGGCAAGATCTAGGTGTCGCACGTCTTCTCGCTCCACAGCTTCACGCGGCTTCTGGATTGGCAGGTCGGGAATGACTTTGATGGGCGTGGACGGTCGCTCTGCTATAGGAGTAGCATCGGCATCAAGAGGCTGGTCGCCATCTTCTTTGACCACCGATGTCAACATGTCAGTGGCCTTTTCGGGCGACATGTTTGATGGCATCGGCGTTAGCGCTAGCGATTCGTCTTTGTCGTCATATCCAGGTTCTTCATCGCCCGACTCTACGCCCTCGTCGACCGAAGTCAACGAAGTGCTGGACTCATCGCGCTCAAGGAACAGCTTCTTCAGCTGCAGTGTAGCGAGCCTACGGATATCCTTCTCAGACGGGAAGAACATCTGCTCAAAGTCCATAAAGGTCTCGTCCCAGGCGATGGCCCTTTCCTGTATGGCCCGAATAGCTCGGTTGAGGGGGATGATCTCGTAGTACTTGGAGTTCATGTACTTGTCTTGAAGTTTGTGTCGCAGGAAGTCGTGCTCGTCGTTGACACGTTTGATGAGTTGGTCAACCTCGGCCCTACATGCTTCAACCTTCTCGGGAATGACACTCTCGACGTGTATGCTCCTGATGCGGGAGCGTACCGAAGCCATAAAACAGTCCAGACGCTCTTCGATCTTGAGATACTGTTCGTTCTTGAGTTTCAGGTCTTTGTCGACTTTCCAGGTAATATTCGGCCTCGGCACAATGACCTCGTACATGGGCACGGGGTCATACTGAATGCGGAGTGCGACATTGTTGTAGCCAAAGTAACGGACGTGGTCCTTGTGGATGTCGTGAGGACATATGCCTGACCGAGGATGCAGCTGCGTGCTCCAGAAAGTCAACTCGAGGTATTTTGCAAACGAGTATTTCCAGGTCCACTCGGACATGGGTATTGGCTGCGTTTCCTGGCTGCAAATCCTGCAAGCGCTCCACATCAGGATAGCTTGGTACAGGCCCTTGAGCTTCGGGGGGTGCTTTTGAACGACAACAGTCATCTGTCCCTCGCCGTGCACGTACTGACGCGAGTGGTCGACCATCCTACGGTTGCACCCATCGACTTCGCAAATGATGCCTGCGGATGTGCAGAGATCCTCGACGTACTGACCGAGGGTGCAGTCAGGGGTAAATCCATCGTCATAGTCATGCTCTTGGTAGAAGCCGAGGGCAATGATCTCGGGGCCAATGCAAGGAGTTGACGTAGTGGTGTTGACGACACTGTACAACACGGCAATCTTCTGGTGGTTGAACGGATCGTACAGATCTGTGTTGCCAGACAGGTACGCTTCCCACTGCCGTTTCTGCGTCTCGTAGTTGTGTAGCGCCTTGTCATACTCGGATGCGTGCACAGCGGAGAGGAACTCGCGGACCGGCTTCGAGGCCTTTTCAACGACGCCATGTACCATCTCTGGCTGTACAAGCTCGAATCTTTGGTTAGGCGCCTCTTCGTCGTCATCCGAGTCAGCATTGTACTGATCCTTCTTCCTTCGCAGATGATGGAGCTTTCTCTCGTATTGACGAGCCTGTTCAAGAAGGTACGGTTGCATGAATTTGACAAATGGCGACGAGGACAGAATCTTGGTGCGGTGGTTCTCTACCAAATCGCTGTAGTACGATGGCGCAGCATCTCCAGCGGCTGCATGGCCGTCGGAGCTTGGTTCGACACCGGCTGCAATAGCCATTGTGGTGTTGATGTTGGCTGGGTGCTCGTGGCTGCCAAAAGCGTGAGGGTCAACGACCGACTCTGTAGGTGTGTCGACGAACTCGTCGCGCATGAGACAGGTTTCGAGGCGGAGATTGTAGACCACATAGCTCATGAATTCGGTGACGCGCTTGAGTTTGACTAGGTCGTGGTTCTCGGCACCCCGCAAGATGATGGTGCAGCCCAGGTCCTTCTGACATCCGGAGAGATAGATGTAAGTCTTCTTGACGTTGTTGTGGACATAGGTGCGGACGTCAAAGCTGCCACAGCGGCCCAAGTGGGATGGATCTATGGCGAGCTTGTCGACGGATGAGATCATGCGCGACTGAGTGCATCGTGCAACGGCATTCAGTACGGTGGGCTTCACGTTGTAGACTACAGCAATACCTTCTTGGTCGAGGAACTCGAGCGCAAGACCGGACACGTTGCGTTGGACCAGTAGAACATGCGGTCGGAGAGCTGCAATGCGGCTGACCAGGTTGCGCAGATACTCTCGCTCCTGGGCGATGACAGGCTCCAAACTCATGAAGTGGGTCTGATGTCGGGCATACTCAA
This sequence comes from Stagonosporopsis vannaccii, assembly GCA_028584115.1. Classification (NCBI taxonomy): domain Eukaryota; kingdom Fungi; phylum Ascomycota; class Dothideomycetes; order Pleosporales; family Didymellaceae; genus Stagonosporopsis; species Stagonosporopsis vannaccii. The sequence goes on along the minus strand of VWXS01000026.1, from coordinate 2,350 downwards.
TCGCAAAAGTGATTATTATGATTCTTGGGTTCGGTATGTTGCGCGGCATGCTGCGGAGCGCGACGTTCTTGGTGAAGACAACGCCTGATACGTAGGCTGTGTCGCGAGGCCTGCCGCCAGGTATCTTTTTCAGTTTGATGTAGTTGCGGACATCGATGTCATCTCCCCTGTCTACGTCGGGATTGACATCGTCAGTGCATTGCCGCAGGATAGGAATCAGAGCTTTCTCCCAGCTAGACACGTGCGCGACGCCTGCATCGCGCAGCATTTGTGTTAGGAGCTTGCGAGCGTGATCGAGACTAGCTTTGTTGAGCTCGACTTTGGGGAAAATACCACCTTGCATGGAAGCACTGCGCGTGATCTTGGTGCCTGGCGGTGTGGGAGATGGCGATGGGCGAAGCTGTGGAGTGCCGGATTGCGAGCCCAATCCGACAGCGCCGAAGCCTGCGGTGAAGGGTCGCAGCAGATTTTGGCTCTTGGCTCTTCGTGGAGAGGGTCGGTGTGTGATGCTACTGACGCTCATATTCCGCCGTCTTGGTGGTCGCGCACCATGTCGGCTTGCAATGCTGATGTTGTCGCTGTCGCGAGCAGCTCCACTCTTCTCGCCTGACCGCGACTTGCCCTTCTTCATGGCCGCAAAGAGACTACCGAAGCCACTTTTGTCACCTTCGAGACCAGTAGCCGTGGATGCATCTGCATCCAGGGCTGCAAAAATGCTTGGATGTTCCTCCTCGCTGGAGTTGTCGTCTGACATGAAGGGCGCAAGATCAGGGTCGATGATGTTGTCATGGTGGAAGGCAGGTAGGTTCGGCTGGCCTCGGGTCGAGTCGTGAAAGTATTGGTGGAATGGTGCGCGGTCATCATGCTTGACGTGACGCATGTGCTGGTGTTTTGAATGATGGCGTTTATGGCTCGACGAGCGCGGCCTCCCACTCAGCGATCGCAACGAGCGTGACGAGCTTGGCCTGGCAAGGGTCTGAGTGCCCACTTCGATGATGTGCGATCGACGCTTCTTTTCGCTGCCGGTCTTGCGCGACATGGGTATGCTGATGGTCGGAGTGCCGATCTTTGTGTGGTCGTGTTGCTGGTGGCTGGCATCGTCATCGTCAACATCAAAATCTTCCACTTGGTTGCTGTTGTCGTAGAGGGATGCCTGATCGCCTTCGTCTGTGTAGTCGGACGAGTCGTCGTCGTGGCCATAGATGATGTTTTCGCAGGGCTTGCAGACGCGCAGATTGCCAGGCTGGCCAAACAGCTTTCCCGAGACAATGGAGGTGCATTTGGAGTCGAAGATCTGGCCACAGGTGCGGCAGTGGTGTTTCCTCCGGAAGGTGGTGAAAGCATCTCCGCAGTTGAAGCAGTCTTTTGCGTTCTCGTCTCTCATCCAGAACTCCCTGTCGAGTATCTTCCTGCGCATTTGAGTAAAGGCGCTTCGCGGCATGCTACTGACAGCAGGACTTGCATGAGCCTGGCGTTGGATTTCCTTGATTGGCGGGACTGTTGGGGTTCGCATGGTTGATGTTGTGATTACCGAGCTTATGCCGTCGGAGGAGGATGTTCTCGAGGTCTGGAAGCCGGGTAGATGTGAAGGGCCCACTTTGACCAGAGGCGGGCGCTGCGGCTCGGGGGCGATGACGGGGGTTCGAGCGGCAGCAGTGACGTGTGGCTTCTCGGTGTCTTCAGAGCCGTTGTCAGACGGGTCCTGGGGGTTGGCTGGCTGCAGGCGCGGCGACTGGAACTGCGCTTCTGATCGGAAGCTGGGGCTGTCCCGGACCGCGTCCGAAGGGAACTGGTAGCCAGTGGTGTCCACAGGCTTGTCGGCGTCGACGGCGACGGCGTCGTCTTCCGTGTCGTCGCTCTCGTGGGCTTCGTATTCCATGTTGCTTCGCTTGCGGCGCAGGCGGCTGTCTCGGACAGGGGCAAAGCGTGGCGAGCGCGAGGCGGCCGGGCCGGGAGCAAAGTCCTTGACGGAGCCGTTCTTGGGCAGGTCGAAGGCTGGAGCGTTCTTGGGCAGGTCGAAGGCTGGAGCGCTCTTGGGCAGGTCGAAGGCTGAAGCGCTCTGGGCGCGCGAGTGGGTGCTCACGGGGCTGTGAGCGAAGGCCTCGTCGTCGCGCAGCGGGCGGGCAGGGTCGTTGCTCGGCGCAACCGAGGGGCGGGAGCGCGTGGTCTGCAGCGACGACCTGGAGCCGTTCAGGGAGAGCCTGCTGGTGAGCGTGGCGGTGGACGCGGTCGAGTCGCGCGAGGGCGGCGGGGGCACGTCTGGAAACGCGGCCGACGAGGGCGAGGGCAGGCGGGGCGAGGGCGCTGAGCCGACGGCGGGCGACGAGACGGCGGTGCCTGCTGGGCTGCG